>LUCH01002970.1:41866-61865 GCA_013368495.1 Paragonimus heterotremus
TGTTCGAACTGATTTCGCTGCATCTTATCAAGGCCAAAGGTCATTCACACAAGGCACCGGCTTCGTCCATTGCGCGTCATGTGCTCGAGACAAATTACGAGACTGGCAATCCATTGGCATTCTCAGTCATTTTTACGCACCGGAATACACGCTTACTTCACTTTTCCGAGGCAATTGCTGTTAAACGTCTGAAGCCGCCATTGTGTGTGCAAAAGGAACTGTTCATTAAATTAGCACTACGTTGGTAGTGTTGGTGAATTTCTTCTTCTTTCCCTCATACCTGGACCGAACACTCTCCATAAGTCACAATTTTATGCATATTTTGTAATTTTCATTTCTGCAGTATGTACTTGATAAGATGCAGCGAAATCAGTTCTAACAAAGATCGTGCAATATACCACTACTAGCTTGTATTTTCAAGTTCATTTCGGGGAAAGCTTGTGTCAGTAGTGTATGTAAAATGCAACCTGCTTGAGGCCAAACGTAACAAGGTTGAAACACGCAGTTGCACAGTGCAAGTAAACTCCAAAATAGTAGATCTACTATTAACGTTCTATACTGATTGTCAGCCATAAATGATTCGGTCAACTCCACAGACCTAGAGAATTCTCAACAAGTGATTTACGCGAACAGGTGTTTTCGGCCATTCTGAATGGGTCGGATCACAACAGAGGAGAGTGGGAGTGTTGATGAATGGGTGACACCGTCACACGTATTCGTCGTGAGACTTGCGTGCGTCGGTGTCAGAATGGCTTGGAATCCAAGTGGCTACGGAATAGTTGGCCAAACCAGATGTAGGGTTTGCACAGAGTGTTTTGGGCACAGACAAAAGGGGTGTAGAGTCTAATCGCACCAGCCTCAGCCGCTGAAAGCAGTCACAGCCTGACAGTTCTGGAGTGGGCTAGACGAACCCTATAGATTATTCGGAAGGCTTCATCCGGCTCAATTTGATGACCGGTGTCAATTAAGTCAGAACCGATCGCAATGGAAATGGGCTTTCTCGAGCCGTTATGAAGCCATTTCTGGAGGTATTTAGGATTAGTTTCCCATAGCCATCTTGTGGTTCTCTCAACGTAACCGGCTTGGCAACAGATGCGAGAATAAACACAAGAGGATGAAGAAAACCTGGGCAAGTTATCTATTAGGTATAGCACAAATACCAGGCAAGTATTGAATGACAAAATGACCTGTGCCGCAGAATAGGCACTCCCAAATGTGTTAGAAACTCGGCGGATGATAACCTCACTGGAGTTCATCTGGTAAACTATTTGGCGTGCATATCTTTTAGTTTCTGTTTGCCAAGCACCAAACCGGATGTAGAATCTGTCAGGATTCACGGCTATACGCAGTCTGTCGGGGCGGTTGTAAACCTCTTGATTCAGGGCAGAACAAGACGGAATGTTGAAGGTTTACTTAGATGAAACTGGTTCTGTACATAAATAAGCAACGGTTAGCAAAGTGAACTCTGTGCACGGAATTTAACCGTCAGCAAATATCAACCAATAACACGGTAACGTAAACAAGTCAATGCGGCGGTAAAAAAACAAACAAAGAGCGAGTTCAAAGGGGAAGTTCGTAGTGTCGGAGCAGAGTTAGTTACGTGTAATAATGTAAGAAACGTTCGGCCAGTAATTAATGTAATCAATACAAGGGTGTATATATGTAGGACCTACAGCGCGATAGTTTGGCCAATGGAGTATAGGTATAGGGATCAGTTAAGATTGGCATTGTGCACACGGCCGGTCGTGGACAGGTAGTCGGGCGGTGGCGTCGCTAAGCTGAGTGTGGCAGTTTCGTGGTTCGGTCCCCCAGCTGTCCCTTTACCGTCCAACTACCAGTTTCATTTGGAGTGATTCGAACGCAACTTCCATTGATTCTGGCCAGAACCAACAACGTATTCCATTTATACTTCAACGGAACAAAGCCGGAAAGGTGCGTGTACTGGTCTGTCTACGTTTTCTCCCTATCAATTGCCCACTGAGATGATACATCAATTCCACGAAACATGGCAACATCCAGAGAATATAGTTGGCTGTTCGTCTCTGATTCGATGGTGAATACGATACTGGGGTAAGCAATATTGAAAATTACATTCATAATTATTTGTCGATCATTTTTAACAGTACTAAACTAGAAGTGCTATTGCTAGTGCCTGAATTTCGCTATCGAAGATCAAAATGTAGCCGACTAGACTCTGAAGTTCAGTTTGAAAACTCGGTGGTCTCGTTCCATTTCCAGAATTTAACGCGGAACATTGCAAACCTATGTGAATAGCAATGGAGTGAGTTGCAGTCTACTAAAACGAGAAAACGTATGTTGAAACTGGTCCAACAGATTAATACCCAGTCTATGGTCACTATCGAAAACCGATCGACAATGAAAAGCAAGGACTCAGCGCGTTGACCCTCGTGTATTTGTATCGACCCTGGAAAGTAGAGTGTACACACAAGGCACATCAAGCTAGCGGGGCACGGAGCGAGTTGTGTTTGTAGCTTCGGGACGGATATTCAAATAGAATAGCTTGACTGAAACAAAAGTAGGCAAAGAGCCAAAATCATCGAAAATGTACAAGTGAGTGCGACTATCAAAAATATCATTTATTATAGTCGCTACACGTAGACGCCATAAAGGAGCTACAACCTATTACGAACAATCTATTGACGAGGCCAGATAAAGGATCCGGTATTGCTCTATTAGATAAAACCGATTATGTTGACAAAAGGCCGTCCATACTTCCTGACAGATCAAAACTGAACAAGACGGAAAATGATAAGGATAAAAAACAAAAGCCATAGAAAATAAACTATCCAAATTACTTTTTAGCACGATACTATCAAATATAATTGACGCATTCAATAATAATAATAAGAATAATCATTCCTCGTCACTTTAGTCCCGCATGAGACCCTAAAGACGGGGTGCCTTTAAGACCTATTTTTGAAGTATACAATTCTCCGTATCCTACTTTAGGTCAGTGGTCACTGGAGCTACCGAAACGAAGTAAATCGCAACTGGCCCTAACCAGTTTAAAGGATAAGTTTGACTTTGTCATCGAGGTTGTTTCAGTGAACAACAAGACATACTGATGAGTAGTGGGGGATTCGGTTAATTTCAAGTCAAACCTCATTCAGACTTGTTCGCAGCTTTTGCAATCAGATAGACTTTCCAGCCAGCCTCTCTTGAAAAGAAGCATGAGACTTGAGTTTAGTTCGTGTTACAGTAAACTGTGATCCGCCCCATGACTGTGGTTTTAATGACGCACTTCAATTGTTCTGATTTTCCATACATAAATCGCATATATTCCATGTAATTGTAAAAACCTGATGAGAATCACCTAAAACAACTGTTCGCATCAATAATTTGTTATGTACGATCCGGTGTTTCCGGGTTTTTGAGGTCCAGTGTGAAGATCGCCTTGGTGGCAACCGTCTGTCCGATGCGCGTGTGCCAGCAACAAGGTTGCTTCTGGTCCCATTTCACTAAAGGAAGTTTTTGATATATTCTTCTTTAAGTATAACATGCGAAATATTAAAGTGTATCAGAAGGAGGAGTGAACCCAGGTCGAACTTAGATACCCAGCATCTTGCAAGTGATCTTCCCATATTACATCACAGGGCGTACAGTCTTTGCGCTTATTTGATTGGCCGTAGAATAGGTCATATTAGTGAGACGTTACCTGATACATGTTTATTCCCAGTGCCTTCACGAAGCAAGTCACAAAAGCGACCACACTAAACACCACAGACTGCCACACCGGTGGTTGTTGCACTGGGCCTCAAAACATGTGAATGCGCGACAGGCACATAAAATGATCATAGAAAAGTTTGGTGTCCACCTAATTTACCTCGATCTAATCATCAAGGTCCAAACTAACCAAGGACATTTTATTAACCATCTAAATCATCACAAAAAAATAAATTCAGTGATACTGAATGTTATACCTGTGTGGAGTCGCGTTGGAGATATCGATTATCGACACCGAGTGCAGTCTACAATTTGTGCATCAGTGCATCTGCTCCGATCCCTACTGTAATCCCTTGTACGGGTGTTTCCATATGCGCTGTTGACTTTGGCACTGTAAGTGCCAATATTTCTATCTCTGTATAAGCTTCCAAATATTTTCGGATGGGTCGAATTCATACTGCCACCTATGAGTATTCCTGAAATATACGGTTGGTAGAAATTCTGAAGACCACACAACAACTCAACCTACGGGAAATGTTCCCGCACCTCAGCACGTTGACTCCGAGACCTAGCGAGTAGCTTTCAGTATATGAAACCTGCGAAACCGAGATTTCGTGTGGCGCTCATCACTGATAAACTTTCGGAGGCCCCTACATCCGGCAATACCTCCTTACTAAAAGTACATATATGGAGTCGAGTTCATTTTTAGTGAGGGACCAGTTAAAATATATAAACAAAAAAGAAATATGCAGCTACTTGTGAGTGGTGTTCAAAATGTATTAAGGTTTGTATCTTGACTATGAGAAATAGTGAGACGAACCGAAGAACTACATGTTCACGTATATCAAAATCGACTCGTTTGAATGCTTGAAAGTGACTATGAGTTGATCTGACAACCACACGTGAATTACTTCACTGATCTTTGATGAATTAGTGACCGTTTGTTTGTAGGTCATAGATGATCAAATCGCGACCATGATGATTAGAGGTTGTGCACGAATGTCTGTCTGCAACAAAACTGAGAAAATGTGGCGAATATCTGTTGATTCGAATATGGCCCATCTACTGCGATCGAATCACGCTGAGTGAGGGATCAAGGTGGTCTGATCGTACAAAATTATCATACATTGTTTAGGAATTGCCTCAGTAACACAGCCACCGGTGTGCTGACCTCACATCCGATCCACTCTAATCACCAGTTTCTTAGTAAAACAACACTCTTTATCGAGTTCAACATTTCATTATAGCAGCTAATCTCAAATCACCTTCGTAGATTGACCACGACACGATTTATCCTTATTAAATGAGATTATCCCGTCTTTGTTGTTACCCAAAGAAACTCGTATACAGTTAGTGGCCCCGACAGCTGTCACGCACGGGATCATGCCTTTGAACTAAATGGTAAATTCATTTCAGTTTACATACTTCTCACGACGAAAGTTGATGCGGTACTGAAACCAACGCTACTAGAATATTCCATGTTTTCCATCGAATGTTGACATGCGCACAGACTTTCGGTTAGAACCACTACTCCATTCTCCAGTGAACATGCTGAATCCAGTGAGCATCATATTAGGCATCTTAGTCGGTAGACCTGAGAAGGCATTTTCTTGCATTCATTGTTTAATAACTGTCGAATTTTCCATCAAGGGTAATATCAGTGTTCAGTCCTCTCATCACTGTCTATATTTTCCGGTTACGGTAAGACTCCGACATAAAAATCCTTATTAAATATGCCACCTGACTGACCGAAAATGTGTTTGTCAAGATTAAAATCTCATGAGTTCTGACAGTACCTCAGGAACTGACACAAACCGGTGTCGTTAAGTGATAATAGGTTACGATAGCAAACTGTGGTAGGGAACAGGATACTATATACTGTCTACAAGTATGTGCTACTTTATGTCAGTCAGTGTTCGTCCAGAATCCTGACAATCTTGCGGTACCCTAATCCCACGTGGTCCGTCGTGCTGATCTGTGAAACCTAAGACCAAGCACTGTTTCAGTCCAGCTGAATGTCTCTTCTCAATATGGAACCAATCGTTTATATAGTTGAGGAACATCGGGTTCACTCAATGAAAGTGATTCTACTTAGATAGGACACTATAGATTGTAAGCGAATGCTCTGGCAGTCCAGCTGGTTAGGGCGTCATGCAAATAACGCTAGTGTCCTGTGTTCTAACTCCATCTGGACCATTCGGTGTTGTCACTTGACATTGCACGGTGTGTGACCATTTGAAGACGCCGGGGTATCTAATGTACCATCTCCAATCAAACGGACTGACGGAACGAAACAATCGCACAATCAAGGAATGGTTGGTGGCGAAAGGAGGGAGCTGGAACGAAACACTACCGTTCATCCCGTTGGCCCACTACCGCCGTTCGGGCCAATGTACGGGCGCGTGCCAGGCCTGCCAGTCGATCAGGAGATTGGCTTATGGGGAGACAAGTGGATGAGAATGTATGAATTAGCAGAAGCTCGAAGAGTGGCCAACCAAAACTTGACAAACGCACACGAAGTTTCCAAGGCGCCATCAACGGCAAGGCTATCGAGTCGAAGTGGTGTGTTTGAAGTTCGTTTGTAGGTTAAATATAGGGACCGACGAAGTCGGGGTGCAACAGGACCCGCATCTAAGAAGTTCCTGGCAAAGTGGAGAGGACCTTATGTGGTAGTGGACCAGTGTATCTGAGTAAGAATGAGAAGAATCGACATGGAGTTCAAGGAAGCCAGCCTTGTAAATGGTATATCACTCGGATCAGAAGAGAATGCACACCAGGTGTATCAACATCACCGACGCCGACGCGCAGATCGTCTAGACAGCGGACAGAACCTGAACGGCTTTTGCTGCAACTGGAACAATCTTTGCGGGGACAGGAGTGTAGTGAGGGTGAGCGATCGTGATATACTACTCACACGATTGCTAGTCAGTAGTAGGACCAGAGCATATATGTTGACATCGAAGTAGCCGCAGCATAAATACAAGAAGAAACACTAGAGTACAGCATCGCATGCAATGGTTCTTGGTACGTAATTGAACGCACTGTTGTCTGTGGCAACCGTGAACGTCTGAGCCCAACACCGCAGCCAGATGAATGTTTTGTTTGTTGTCTCGTTGAAACGCATAACCCATATGTTGCTTTCCTGAATAAATAGCCATTATGCCATCCGCGTTCTTGCCTCACAACACGAATGCACACGTGATTAGCAAATTCAGTTCCTTAACATCAAATTTTGCATGACTATTCGACTTTGACTACTGAAATAGTTGTGTTGAGGTAACAAAAATTGTCAGATGGTGATTTAATTTGAGAAATGTGTTTGAATAATGATACATTTTGTCCATTTTGGTTTCACCACCAGATCTAACTTATCTGATTCAATTCATGTATTGATGTACAATTATTGCTACTTAACAAGCCACGCGTTGCATGCAATATTCGAGTTTCAGTATTTTGTATGTTAATACAATATCTTGAAGAACTAGATTCCTTTTAGTAACTTCATCAGTGTAGAAGGAAGACATCTGTTGCGATATGTTAAAATTTCGTTACCAATGTTGTCTGTTGGCTCAGTTCACGGTGTTACTAACAATGCTTTATAATGAAATCTGGCGCAATCCTTATAGTAGTTAATGATACAAGTGGCTCTTGGGTTTAACTGACAAGTGCAAAGTTCATAATAAAGAATATATGTAATGGTCACGCTTGGTTACACATTTCTGATATATCAGATTATCAACCCATTTTCGTTTTTGCCAATCTGTTAACTTTTTTCCGTTTCCGTTTCGGGACCGAAAACACAACTAGCACTGTGTCTCGGTAGGTTAACCTACCCCCATTCGGTACACTCATTTTCCAGAAGCAATAATGCCTCGGAACGTTTATCCCTATCCATCAACTCCAATGTTTCTGGAGTCCTTAGCAGACTGATCCGAACAGAGTCATCTACTGCCAATTGTACACCGTCACAGTCTTTAAATCATAAGTCCTTGACCCTCGGCCTCATTTACGTGTGACAGTTAAGATCAGAAGAAGGGAAATGTCTATGAACTAGTTCGAAGCGGTGAAGGAAGCTTTAGGCTACACTATGCATATGTATAATCTGTCGTAGTACGTGGTCTTAGAGTCGCCGACGATTAAGCGACTATCCGCGCCAAACAGAATTCAGAATACGAAGTTTTTATGCCTTGCGGTTTATGAAAAAAAGACAGTTGCAGGGCCTGACGGTGTTCAAATAGCAATCATTCACCCTTTACCTATGAATTAGAGACCGTATTTGTTTATATTCTCAAATAACTTATCAAAACAAGGTAGTGCGTGTACGGCTCGGCTACCAAAAACATTGGAGAATTCTTCCAAGATGTTTCTATATATGATTCGTTCTCAGTTTCGCAACTTCACGGAACAAATTCAATCGTACATATCGCCACCATGCCGTCGAGGTGGTTGTGTAATTTGCGTGCTCTTATTTGACTTGCATCACAAGAGGCGTACCATTACTGCTCTGTTTTACTTATCATAGCGACTTGTGAAGTAACTTTGTACATTATTTTTGAGATGACTTTTCAATCTTCAGCAGTCGGTCTGTGCATTTTCGGCAAAATATTACTGTTGATACCGCCCACCATTGCCGAGAACTGTATCTGTGTTTCGCACCTTCTATTGATTTTCTAATTTTACCGTAGAATCTTTGGTCAATGTTGGTCTACGTGTTGCTAGGGACGCGTCGGTCGTGATAGTGTTTTGATCCAAGAACGCGGATGGCACAAAGGTTGTTTATTCGACAAAGCAATACATGGGTTAAGCATTTAAACAAAACCAGACACAAAACCACTCATTTGCACGCAGTATTCGGCCCCAGACCGTCCCGGCTGCCACAGACGTCAATGCTCAGTTCCATTAAGTAGCAAGGACCATTATGGGCGATGCTGCACTCTGATGCTCATCCCTGCATTCTTCCTGTGGCTTGTACAATGTCAAAATATATGCTCTGCACCTACTACTGAATAGCCGTGGTATGAGTAGTATAATACGATCGTTCGTCTTCATTGCAATAGCACTCAAGGTGTTGTTGGAATACAGATTTTTTTTTGTACATCTGTCTAGAATGACTTTAAGTTCAACTGTTCATTAAGGTAAGCCAAATGATAAGCAAGTCCTGAAATTTTGTTCCAATTTCGATAGGACTGTTTTTAATGATGACGCCGGCATACACAGCAATGTTAGCGCTCAACCAATTATTGCCATTTCTATGTCAGAGGAGGACCATTTAATCGGGGAGTTGGAATTAGAGGGGCTTCAGTGAAAGCTGGGGAACAAATGATAGCAGCCAAATCGTCTTTCAAAACATCTAAGTTGTGTCTCTGGAGTTAGGACCGGAACAACGCTACAGACTGTCATTGCTTGAGTCACAATATGTGGCAATAAGTGACGGATAGTCAGAATCAAGTTCTTCTTGCCATTTCTAAGTCTGAAACTCCCCAAGAGGCTTTTGTAACAAAATCAACTTCTGCGCGTTTGCTGATTTCTACTGATCTGCCAAAACTCGAAGTGATCCGCTTTAAGGGCCTCCAGGTCATTTTTTGCAAATTCATGAAGCAGTTTGCGTAATATTGTTTTTCAATCTAGAGTGACAGACTCCGGTTACTGAATGCTCTGTTTTTTTACATTTTTACGAAGTAAAAGCTCGTCAGGAAATTGAGGATTGTAGGTTGTCGCCATTATCAGAAGCGTTTATGCATGTGACGGCGCTACTGCAAGACTATTTTGGACAGCCGTATGATATCGTCAGGTCTGGGTTCGATGAACTATTGGAGGAGGCTGGACATGTTTCATATGTTGTCGATGCATTGGTACGGTTGTCTGTTTGCAACAAAACTTGTAACATTGTTCTTGAACAGATGAACTACGAAATTGACCTAAGTTCTTACAGTGCATAGGAATAGACTGTAAAATGGCTATCCTCCAACCTGAGATTGGAATGGATTAGGAAATCATACCGGATCAGCTCACGAAGGCGCCAGGAGACCTTTACCGGGACCGCTGAGTTTGTTTCGCAATGCGCGAGTGTGGCGCGAAGTAGATTTGGACAGGTTACAGGAAGTAATCGTGATACCATTAATAATTTCTGTTCAGGTGTAACTGAAGGGAGACGGCGTTGTATTTCGGTACCAAAAGATCTTGTTCTGTAACATTGCGGTCTGTGTGAACCTGAAAGCATCGTTGGAGGTTTGTCTGAGTTCACTAAGCCAGACGTTCTTAGTAGATGGTCTAGCTTCTGACGACTAGCCGCTTGTTTTGCGTGTCTATATGTGTTACATAAGACTTTACATTTTCACATGAAAACGCTGTATACTGAAGATGATTGTCAAGGTGATCATCGTTGTGTGCTACATAAACTCAGGGTCCAAACGACACGACAGCCTTCGTGCGATCGTAGTGTAGTCTTTACTAAGACTAGCTCTAATAACCGGTACGTACAACTGCAGGTAGTTCCAATGCTTGTGAAAACCCCAACAGGTTTCGCCAGATCCTATGCCTTCCCTGACAGCGGTTCAGTCACAGCCGTTGTCAAAAGAAGTCCGATTGAATTACACCAGTCTGCTACAGTTCAGTCGTGCCTGACAATCACGACACTCAGCAGCACACTTAACTCTAAGCATATCCATGAAAAGCCCAAGTTGTTTCAGTTTTCCACGGATGAACTCAATAAGGTTATCGAGGCGTACATTGTAAATGATTTACACTCTGGACTATGTGTTACCGGGTGGGAACACAATCTGAAGGAAATTGACTTAGGTGAGATAGTTCAAGGGGAGGTTAACATATTGCTTGGGAGGCATGTCCCAGAACCTCAATAAGTACTTGACCAAAGAGTCGGTAAACGGAAACAGTCTTATACGTTCAGTACGGTATCTAGAAGCGTGTTTGATGGCTCATTAGGTGAATATGCCAAATCTGATGTTTTTGTTGAGTGTGTTCCCTAAGAAGATTGCTCCGTTGTGTAAACTCTTATACAATCAAGAGTTTACTGACATCCTAAACGTTGGAAGACTCTAGTCCTGAGAAGATTGGTCAGCTCTACCACTGGCTGGTGAATTGTGTTTCCTTAGTTAACGTTCGTTTCGAATTTCTATTACTGTGAAGTACTTTGAAGGTCGCGTTATCTCGTAATCGACTACTGGCTCTGAAAATTCTGAACATCTTACGGAACTGCCTGTTAAGTGATGAAGAACGGTGTCTGACGTACGCTGAGTTAATACAGACTCGTATTGGAAAGAGTTACGGCCAGAAGGCACATATTAGCATTTAGTTTGATCGGTTTGTCGAAAGATAGCACATACAGCACCCCCCCAAGGTTTAACCCGAGAAGTCAGATAAACCTGGTGTGATATTTGGCTATACCGCAAAATATCCTGCCACATTTCTACAGGGACTGGACCTTTTCCCCTACCTTAAGCTTGTAGGTGTGTTGCTGATTATTAGAGTGCATCAGGTTTCCGTTCCAGCAGATAATGCAGGAGAAGATTCTGCAATTTCGTATACCTGAAGCAGATTGTAATACCCTGAAGATACTTTGGTGGCCTCTAGGTGACTTCAGAAGCGAACCCACAAAATATCGGATGGTGGTACACCCATCTGGAGTAACCTCATCTCCTTTCCTGTACATTTTGCTATGAGGGCAACAGAGAAAAGATTTAGGCATATGTTTGAGAAAAACCTGTGTCGGACCATCCCTACAGAATTTTACGTCGACGACTATTTATCCCACTTGTCAGATGCATTCTCGCCAGTCATCCTTGTTTGCGGTTCCAAATCACTGCTGTCTACAAAAAGATTTCGCCTAACCAAAGGGCTGTCTACTAACCGCGAAATTCTTGAAAGTGTCACTAGTTCTAAACGCGTTCCCAGTATGAGAGGAATAGATGACGGTACGCTGTCATCCAGACATGCATTGTATATCAAGTAGGTTGCTCAGGCGGACCAATTTATTGTACGCCCGAGAAGCCAGTCACAAAGACAGTTATCCTTCCTTTGATATGTTGTTTTTACGATTCTTTTGTTCGCTGCTTCATGGCTACTGCCGGGAAAGATATTACTGGAAGGGTTGTGTGTAATCAGGTTCAGCCGACCAGAGTCCGCGCCAAAGCTTCTGCAAATGGGACTGTGGTCGATCGGGGACATGGAATCAAGAACGGCGGTCAGCTGCTGTTTGAATGTTTATCAGATTCAAACGACTGGGCTGTTCGATGCAAGGTCGTGGAACGTAGCAACGAACTGATCAATCAACTTGCAAGTATGTTTGTCGTTCAATAACAATCGTAAATAATGTTGTTCCCAATAAATTAAAATTACTGAGTGCCGTTCAGACCACCGTTTTTGGGTTTTCTCAATTTGATAGCCTAACACACGTCACTATGTCTCAAAAGGTCCGAGTAGGATGACTCAGTCCAGAGTATCATTTGGATTGGCTCGACCGGCTAAAACATATACAAGAACTTGGTGAAGTACAGTTCCTCAGATGAGTAAGACCAGGTAAATTTGCAAACAGTGAGTAAGTTGTATTTAGGTACTGGGATTTTCGCCACGTTATTAATCGACCACGTTCAAAATAATTTGTATTTTGCGACGCATTTCATGTGGAATGGGATGCCTCCATTTACGTGTGCTTTTGTGACGACACTGTGGAGTGTATTTGCACACTGCCTTTTCGAAAGCACGGGTGGTGCTTCACAAACCAGTTTCCATCCCTCTGCTCGAGCTGACTGCATATGTACTTGCCGTTCGTATGTTCCAAACAATACGCTCGAGTCTGAATGGTTGTTTCAAGGGATTTAATTTTCGGACAGATTCAGTGATCGTGTTGCACAACCTCACCAATTCCGCTGCACGATTCGGTATGTTCATCACAGCTAATCTATTCTGTATCCCTAATACCTCTGTGTTTTAGAGGATGTAGACTTGCGTTGATGTGATAATGCATCACGAGCAGTATGGAATGTACGATGTGTACAAGAGTGGCTACATGGTCCAGAGTTCTTCAGGAAACCGCCGGGTTTATGGATCGGCATATTTAAACCAACTGGACCTGTAGAAGGCGTTGAGTTAAAAATGGCCGCTTTGGAACTGAATACTGTAAGCAAACTCAATGGATTAGTGGCTATTTGCTACAGGTATTTTGATTTGAACAAACTGTTAAAACCAGTCGCCTGGATGAATTGGAACATATCTTATTGAATCTCGGTAAGTAATACTCCTCGAATGGTAAAAAATGAAGATGGACTATTTGATGGCTATTGAGTTTTAATCAACCAAAGTAGATATGCGTTTAGTACAGTTAGAAGCTTTTCCTCGCGAAATGCGAATTTAGTCTAACTCGTGTGCCCATGGAAAAAGGTAAACACTAAAGGAAAGCCGCTTTTATAAAATGCATCCAATTATAACTGACAGTCTTCTAAGGGTAGGCGATAACTTTTCTATTCCAATGCATTACTTGACCACGCTGAAAGGCTCGCGTGCTTGCATCAACTGGTAAACGTTCTCAGATTCTACACGGTGTCGTGGTGGTTAAAAACTTCATAAACCGGTGTGCGTTTGCTAACGACAGAATGTGGTAACTGGCAAATAGTTGATGATTTCACTCCTTTCTGTGAAAATACAATCTGGTTAACACCTTTCCTCACACGTTGGTTTAGATTATTTCGACCCAGTCGAAGTGAAAATATGATGAGCAAGAGAAAAACGTTGTAGTTGCATATCAACGTGCTTGAATTTTGAAGCAATCTCCTTGAAGGCAGTACAGTCCATGAGCACCGACACATTTCTCATGTTTTTGATTTAGCCTACCAGAAGAAGAGCAACGCCAAACGAAATTTACTCAAACAACGGGCCGAGACGATAGACCATAATTATGTAAATGGTAGGCTGCTACGAACAGATATTGTGTGACATTTCACTCCACTTAATGTCATTCATAAAAGCGGAATCAAAGAGTGACTGATAAAGTCTAATTGACGAACTCTGAAGGTGATTTGTGTAAAACATACATGTGACGATATGACTGTGTTGACAGTGTGAATTAAACTAGAACGAATACTCAGTAATTCCTCAATCGTGTCAAGGATGTTCTTTAACGATGATTCAATACCTTTGTTGTAGAATGGTAAGTTGCAATTGCGGACTGAAAATTAAAAAACAACCCTCATATGAAGATAGAGTATTCGATGGAAACGAGTCAGTTACTGAGCGTCTGTAATTTGGAAACAGTGGATAAAGGAGTATTGAGGAGAGTGATATCAGTCGACGCGCATTTCACGCTGTCCGTCTATCAATAGTGGGAGACTGGTCATTGAACGTTGATACTTGGGTAGGCTGTTAGACGTCAAAGCAGAGTCAGAAGCGCAAAGGAGAGGAAAGGGAGAGCGCCTTTTGTCTCCCCAAATGACTCTAGTGCATAGCAGCAGTTAAAGTCGAGTGAGCGACGATATACTGTATTTATTTGTGATGAACCTAACAGTGTTGGGATTAGGGAATGTCAGTGTCATCCACAATGCGTGAATATTCGGATTAAATTTTGTCCGGTTGGACATCGCGTTGTTGGCGAATTTGCTGGAGAATACATCCCAGATGTTTATGATACTCCACTTTCTGTGTTTAACTCTCTTGTATATTGTTGGATCGGAATCGGACAGACAGTCTAGCGCTTACACGCTCACACAATCACGTGTCCTGACTCATGCCAGATAAGTCATGCTACAAATTAACCAATCACATGCACCATTACTTGCCGATTCGTCAGTTGGTTATTGATCGTTTGATTTTGTTTATTCATTCTTTATATGCCTGTACCACAGAACCAATCGATACACTTAGTACTTGTGTCTTATCAATTCGTGTTCTCCTTACCCGTGCGGGGCGATTCAACATATATAAACCACTGTTAATCCTGGATTTTAACCTAACATATTCACTCGCATATTTCATAAAACAGTTTTCATGAGCGTTTAATCATATTCGTGTGACTTTGCACACAAGAGATGTTTAGTGGATAAAAATAATGTTCAACTTACATCTGCATGTTCACCCATCATAATTCCTTCTGTGAAATTATTGTTCCATCTTTAGTCATACCGTCCGGACATAATGTTATCCATCGCGTTAACATTACACTGATCAAGACTGGCGTGTCATTCACTTACCGCTGTATAAATGTATGTCAATAACAGACGTCATTTCCAGTTACATCATCACAGTGTGTGTGATTATCTATTCACGTTGGGTATTTATTTATCTGACATCAGTGAATTCAGTATAATCGTCCTAGATATTGCAGTTGTTCGCAGCAATTCTCTGAATCGGTGAGTCCAGCGTATAACAGTCTCAAGCTCACAGATCATTCGGTTGATTGGACTTGCAAGTGTTTTGTTTTATGCATAAACAATCATTTACCACATCCAATGGTCAACCACAGCGGCATAAAACACACCCAGTAAAACGCTCATGGCTATTATCAAAATGGGAGTTTTGCTCGAATAGGTAGTTTCGCAGTGAAATTCCAACCGGTTTGAAGACGTTATGCTCATGGCTATCAAAGGAACTGGTCTCCAGAATTCTTAATGCTTATAAAACACAACCGGTAAGAAAGTAATCAATTCATGATAGACATTCAAGCAGAATTTGGAGCATATTTCGAACGTACTCCAAATTGTCGCAAAATTTCAGACGCTTCCGTTTTCCAGTAATGCCCAGCTCAATAACCCATCAGTAACGAAAATTGATGACGCTCACAATTTAGCTGCGTATGATGACAGAATTACAGATAAACTAAAACTGTCTAGGATTAGTTTGTGAAATTATTGCTGTTACTTTTTTGCGAGATAAAATTGCCAACCGATAGTTATGCAAGTGTGGGAAAAGGCAAAACTAAATGGTTGCCGAAGCAATTACCGAGAAGGGTTGACTGAATACAACAGACATATTACCTCGGCTATCCTCAGCATTCGATGACGTGCACAGAATTTCTGTTCGAAGTCCTCATGTGATTAGTTGCCATGACAGCATACGTTGCAGCAGGGATAAATCTGGTTGGACTGAAAGGGTCTCACTGTCTGCATACCGGACACGGAGGTTGCTGCGCTACCTACAGAAGCTTGGCTGTCTTGTAGCGTATGATAGACTTGAAAGAATGCTAATTGAATGTGACTAACATATCCCGAAGCCATACAAAGTAGGAACACTGGAAGTTGAATAAAGCGTGGCGCTCAACCGTCAGTATCCAGGCGTGGCTGCGGCTGCTGTAACCGACTGCTTGTGGATGAATATATTATGTTGGCCGAACCGATAACGTGATGCTGTATACTATCCGACACAACTTATCAATCCTAGTAATCAGCAGCTACTCAGCAAGTGGCTGTTCGCTAAGGCTGCTCATCAAGCTACAAGCAACGTCAGGTTGTCAGTCAATGTGCTCGTACTGTTCCATACTGTAGAAACCCTAGGTGAATGATCACATGCAAATACAACTTAGAGATGGAATTAGTCTAAACCCTTCGGATACTTTACCGTTTGTTTCAGTAGCTCACACAGCGTTTCTGATAAAAATAAACGTTAAAAATCCGCATCTTATTTACAACTAATGAGAAAACCAACCAATAGGGAGGCCGTTAGTTTTAAAGCACGTTTTGAAGAGGGACTATTTGTGACCTAGAACGAGCGTAGTACTTTGTTTGAGGCAAAACATGATCAGTCCCGTAACCTATTTCTAAATCGTACTAACCCTTGACCTAAGTTAATTCCATAATGACAATTTGAACCAATGATATAAACAGATGAGAAAACGTTTGAGTAACCCGAAGTTTACTGAATTTACTCGCCAAGAATTCACACACGTGTCCATAAAACTGAACCTGGAACAGTCAGTTGAGAGGACTGAACAGAATGTTCGGAGGCATGGAGTTTACCTGCTCTAATCTGATGTGTAACCAAAAATAATAACGCCGGCAAATCTACTTCAGTCATCTGAAGGGGAACCTTCCTCAGTTTAGAGAATTTATACATGAAAACTGTTAATGGAATTGATCGAGATTTCGTATTGAAGTTTCATTGTTGTCACTGTCATTGAAGAACTGAAGACACCCAAAACTTTAGCACACCGTTTCTCAAAGTCTGACTATGGTGATCTTTCAGTTAGATTATTTTATCGCAATAGAATCATGTACATGGACTTCAGGCTTGCGAACATCATTCTACCGGTCGTTGCTAGTTAACAATACTTTGCCTGGTTAGGATGTATGATTATCGATGTGTTGCACACTGTGACCAGACACATGGCACAGGTCATCACAATTCTAAATTTGCAGTGGCTTACCAAGGACAACAAATATGTGTTACCATGTGAAGGGGTGTTAGCTGAAATATCGAACCGATAACAATTTGGTAAGACTGAACGATTCCGTCACACTGTTCTTGAGTAGTCAGACAAGTGTTGGAGTAGCCCTGGAACCTTATAAGGAAGAACACTGCAGTGCACTCTGGCAAGAATCTGTTTTCCACATACTGTGGCTTCTGGGGATTATTGTTATGTATGAATTAGGTGTTTGTGTTCAAGATGGTGTTCAGTAATGTACCACACGTGCCGATTTTCCATACGAATTATTTTCGTGTCACCCACGTTCTTCGCTCACAACAGTAATATGCGTAGGCTACAGCACACACGGAACAGGGGGCTGTTCTTAGCAAACTGAGATAGGGGAAGATCGGACAGATTACAAACTGTAGTCTGAACAGAAGTGTCAGTTGTGGCGACAAGGTTGACCAAAGTGACTTGAGTCTAGAGATCATAAGCTGAGGCACCATTTTCCGATTTACTGAATACACTCCCCTGTTGTTTGTAATTATGAGAAGGTACTCAGTGTCATCTTGTCCAACTTAACTCCGACGATTTTGACTAACTAATAGAAACAACTCAAAATATTTATTAATCTTTTGGCAACGTGAATTCGGTTTGCGTTCATCAACTGTTCTCACTTCAAAATGCTGTTTCCCATAGGACTGAGGATAAACCTATTAGTCTAAAATCCCGATGGCCATATAGTTCCCAACTTTTTCAAAGTGAAGCGTTTATTTTAACAAGTTGTTCATCGCATATTTGGTTGTGGTTTTGTTTTGGTATGACTGTAGTAACCACCGTCTAGACTGATCGCGTTAGCATATTAAGGATAGGAGACGCATCAGAGCGTAACGGCTGAAACGCGTACGGGACTCAATATTGGATAAACCTACGGGACTCATTATCGGATTAGCGAAGTTAGAGAGCGTGAGAAAAAACGTTAACATTTCATTGCATATGATCGGAATGACAGTGAGATCGTGTATCTGCACGTGTGATAGCCATCGGCTGTGCGGACATAATCGTGTGTAACATCTGTCATAAATTTCATGCTCTCGTGTTTAATAGGTTTTACGACTCAGTACTGGTTTAGGTTGTAATGGAATATTTGTTGACTGTCACAAATGAAAAATGTTATTAACTGCCTTCCCAACCAACCCAACGGACAGACATCAAATGAAATTGTGTAGAATGATGATGGAGTGACTGTTCGATTGCGAAACGGTCGAACAGAAATCCAGTAATGACGTGATCCCCGTCTGGCCCTGCCTTGTTGCGTACATTTCTATCTTGTATTTGATGAAGACATTCATTTCAACGTATTTATAATATGAAGCACTCACGTTGTAAGAAAGTTATCAGACAGTATTTGGTAGTGTTACTTTACTTACGCTCACCCATTAGTTCCAATGCTACAGGTGTGAGCAGTCATCATTCAGCTGACAATATTCATAAGCAACACGAGACTGAAAAACAAACCATCATCACGTTGAAACGCTGACTCCGGGCAAAGCGTCTGTACCCTCACCGTATTTCTTGTTAGAGACCTGCAAACATCCTTCCTACGACCTTCTTCTTGTTATGTGGTCCTCAGTTTTGCTGAGTTAACAGATATTTTCATTTCTCATCAAAAAAGAAACGAAGAGAGGAAAAAGTCTATTTATTCTGACAGTACATTTTAAGTATATTCAAACTTCGAAGCTGTTATCAGTGAGATAAATTAGAACATTTCAAGTGTACTTTGAAATAGCACCATGAGAAAAAAAACCCACATTTAATATGCCTGTTGAAGGCAACGTTGTGGGATGGACATTAGACATTTGAAAATTGTTTGATGATGGTCGTCAGTTGAGCATACTCGGTCATAACATTTAGCTCACTGGATGACTACCCAAAAACTTAGACAACACTTTACTCTTGCACTAATTGTGAGAGCAATCCAACTTAGGTGAGGTTTGAGTGGCAAAGGAGAACAGAGTTCACTCAGTAGAGTAGGATCAGTGAAATGTTTAAATGTTGGATATAGAAGAAAAATCTAACCGACTATCCTGATCGCTCGATGATGGGTCCTGGATTCGTAGCTCACTGAATGTTAGAAAATCCGCTCTGTTCAGACCGTATGCACAGAATCACACACAGCACTGTTTCCCTAGGCTAGACGCCCTGGGCATATTTGGATACTCATGAATGCTGTGTGAACAGACGCGGAACCACGAGTTTTTCAGCCATTAGTCGTTGTTCACTCAACGTGATCACCTTCACACAGATGGGTTCGAGAAACTTTGGAAATGATCAGTAAATGTTCGATAATGCGACATAGCTTTCATAAAAATGTCTGATAATGAGTAGTTTGGATATCTTGATAATGTTTTCATCACTTTTGGAAAACCGACGCAATCTCATTTTGTTCACTTCCTGTCTGGTCTTCAGACCATAGTTCCGAACTCATTCTTGTGTGTGTCGTTTCATTTGACCGTATTTGTGTTCAAGTGAATTGATGTAACAAAACAACAAATTAAACTGTACCACGGGCAGTTAGTTCTGATATGTACTTGTACATACAGCGTTGGTTTGAAATGACTAATCGGGATCAGCTATTTTTAGGCAATGCCCACTTGTTTCTCTTCGGTCTAACATTTGTGAAATCAGTTGCTGTGAGAAGGGTTTTAAAGACTTTGATTATTGATTTCTTGCTGCTTATAATTGAAAGAGAACAAACTATAGAAACGTCAGCGTCATGCGTTCACATCATTGTGTTCATGAAATCTCCGACAAATTACTGTAGAGTTATCAAGCTAAGTTATGAGCTGTTCATGATATGGAGGAGGGATACTTTGCCGTTTCGGGACTTGAGAAAGAAGGTTGTGGTTTCTAATTACCAAAGAGGTCGGTTGGTCGCTAGCCAATCTGGGCAGGCCCAAGGAGAGA
>LUCH01002970.1:65019-81328 GCA_013368495.1 Paragonimus heterotremus
CTGCTTATTACTTGCATGGGTGGTTTCAATCCGAGTAAGATTTCTAGAGCTATTTGAAATACCTTATTCGGAGTATTACAACGATACACACGAAGAATAATGACACGGGATAGAAAATGTCAAAGTCTGGAGGACGGTCGGTTGAGAATGGCTGCTGCGCTGATAGGGTTCTTTCATTTGTCCACACTATTCTCCAGTTCTGTGAAATTAGAAGGATTGAATGAGTTGATCGCACTCTTCTGAATACACACCAAATTCTCAGTGGCACCGTTAAATTGAGGATATATGGGTGCATATGTCGCCAATGCACCTTTTTCAGCCAGTCTTCAAACTTCTGCTCAGTGAAATGAGTGTCACTGTCAGTGTGCAAAGCAAATGACTCCTTAATACCTAAGCGTTTTTCGGAGTTCAATCAAAGTGAAATCCACAGTAGCTGTTAATGTGACATGAACTTCCGACCAACGTGAATACAGATCAAGGATAATCGAAGCATAGTATTTGCCCAAGAATGGATCAGAGTAGTATGCATGTATTCTTTGCCAGGCTTCAAAAGTCATTGGTCAGGGTATCCATTTTGATGGACGTGAGGGCTTTGTGTACAAATCGAACACATTTAGAATTATTACACACACCAGTAGTGAGTTCTAGCCACGAACATTCAGACGAGTCAATGATCTCATCTTTTCAATTCCCCAATGGACGGAGTATAGCATATCGTAGTATGGGAGGAATAACACTTCTATCTTGACGTAAAACCCAAGAAATCCTCGCTGAATACCGCGGTTGTAACCACTACGTAATGAAGTCAAGATTGCGCGATGGTGCTTTCGTGCATCATGAATCAAATCAGAACGAAAAACTAGAAGTGGTTGAGTCAACAAACAAACTGAGTCGCCAGTCTCACCGGAGTCAGTATTCCGACGTAACTAGTCAACATAGGGAAAAAAAGTATACACAACAATGCTGGATATTGTACGGTTATGCAACCAACGCAACACTCCATCGTTTAACCATAGCCGCAAAAGACTTAGCAAGGGATTTGTTAAAATTACAAGCAAATTTGAAGGCTTCATGATCAGTGACCATGATGAAATGAACAGCAAATAAGTACATGTGAAGGCTCGTGATCGTCGAATAAACCACCAGTATGTTTGCGAATATCCACGTTATGTTGAACTGAGGTTTCTGGAATTGCAAATGACAAGATGACCTTGTTGTTCTAAGCCGGCATCAATACTCATGGGCGATGCATTAGTGCAAACCCTTCCAAACGGTTTGCTGGTTCGTCCTAGCTATCGTAATTCGCTTGGCAGAATTCAGATCTTCGTCACGGTCATAATTAACTCGAAATCCTCGGTTCCGAAAAGTACCGCGACAGTCCCGTATTCGCTTCCAAGGCAAGCAAAAAGACATGTTCAAAAAATAGTGCTTTGTTCCACTTCAAAACGGGGTGCCGCTAGGGCGACAAGTACAAGGTATTTACAGGGGACGTAATGTCCACACATTCCCACCACATCATGAGAAATAGTTAGGATCGCACATGTGCATAACGGTATGAAAAGCTCCAACTGATTTGAACAGTTCCGCTAGTTAGGACTAAGTCAATTGGTTTATTTCTTCTTTCTCATGACAGAGGCGACCAGGCATGGTCACAGGGTGGGCGCCCTAACAACATCAGTAGTGCAGTGGAGATGAGCGATTGTATTATACTACTCATACCGCGGCTATTCAGTAGCAGGTGCACAGCATATATTTTGACATCGTACAAGCCACAGGAAAAATGCAGGAAGGAGCATCAAAATGCAGCATCGCCCATAATGGTCCCTGCTATTTGATGGAACTGAGCATTGACATCTGTGGCAGCCGAGACGGTCTGAGGCCGAATACCGCGAGCAAATGAGTGGTTTTGTGACAGGTCTTGTTTAAATGCTTAACCCATGTATTGCTTTGTCGAATAAACAAATCTTGTGTCCCCCGCGTTCTTGGATCACAACATCAGTTCATGTTGATAGCAATTTTGGAGAAAACGTACATAATACTATAGTGGAAGTCAGAAAATTCAACAAAAATCGAAGAGTTTTTTTCAAGTAAATCAGTCCAAACTATATTATTTTGAGAAAAACCAAATGAAAGTGTTGTTTTATCATTGAAATTTAAAAAAAATCGGGAATAGTACTAAAGAGGATCAATGAGAGGACGAAATTAGTCAAAAGCCTTTGGAGTGAACACCCTAGATAGCAGTGAAAAATGACCAGGCTGAACATAGTAACCATTCTCATCAATCAGAAATCCTAAACATGAAAACCCAGACGCATAAAAACGAATTTGTATGAATTAATAGTAACAGTTAAACAGCAAAAACGTTCAATTAGAGCATACAGTCGTTCATCATGAACAGGCATGGGTAGTGCATGCACAATGATATCATTCTGACAAATGATAACATCCTCGAGATTGGCAATAGTGGTGTTCATAACATCTTTAAATACAGCAGATGATGCACTCACACAGAAGGGCAGAAAATTATACCGGAACAACCCTAAAGGAGTATAGGTGAGTGTCAGAGCACTGGAGGTCTCATCAAGTGGAATCGGTAGGAAAGCGTGTGTTAAATCAAGCTTGGAGAAGTATCCTGAACCATGCAGTTGATGTTTGGTGTCTTCTGGTTTAACAGTGTTACAACTCCTTCACAAAATTAATTTGTTGACCATCAGTCCTGGCAAAATTGAAGCGTTTCATGGTCATGTTTAGGTGGATTCACAATGTGAGGTAGGCCCAGTCAAAGATTGAAGCGTTAATACCGTTCTTCCACAAGTTGATCAGTTACTCTCTGTCATAACCCTACCAGCCGTGTGGAAACAGAACACGAGACTAGAGAGCGTGCACTGGATTTCTGCCACTCACTAGGTGACCAAAACGAGTCAGCTATGTAAGGTAGCATTTTCCCGAAACAAATTTCAGTAGAGCAGTCAAAAACGTAAATGCGCACGATTTATGGCCTGGCAAATTTCCCTGCCTATTGTCAAGTGCGTACTACAGAACAGGAGTTTATAAAGCGGAAAATAGGGGTCAATTGTGAAGCTAGGCATATCAGGGAAACACACGGTGGATCTGTTCTCTAATCAGACAATGTCATTATTACCGTGGGAGTGATAAACTAACAAAGGAGTCTTTCTGCACACAAAGAGGTGGACACCAACGTTTCAGAGCAACTGCCGCAGCAAATCGTAACAACCGGGGCTTATCAGTTTCGTAAACAACCTAGAATGTTTGCATGAGGTCCACCTGGTGATGGCTCTCCAGAAGATGACAAGCGACCATTGATGCCGGTGGTTTGTGTGGCGGTTGCTGGGTGCACCCATGGGTGTCAGTTTGCATCTGCGTCACATGTTTCCTCACCCATGTTGGGATGTGTTCGGAGATCCGAAACTTCAGCTGCCGTTCCGTCATACCAATGTAGTAGACCTGGCAACTACAGGAAAATCGGTAAATGATATGGGATCTGACGAACGGAAGTATCTGAGGTTTTAGAGGAGGAACAGGAATCCGTTTCGTGGTGTAGGTTAACTCTAGCTCTCCAGCATTATACGTCCGTAATACAGCGGCCTTCAATCGGCGTTGTAGTGAGGTACTGACATCATTTCCTTTAATCGGCAGTTGTAGAAATGTTTTTATCTTTGGCACCACCATTAACGTTTGCTCGTGCGGTTTTTCTTTATAAAATTCGTGGATCATTAACTGGGGATATCCGTTGTCCAACAGAACCTGATTAATTAGCTGCAATTCACTCAGGATTGTGTCCTGAGTGCAAACCTTTCTGGCTCTATTGAACAAGGTTTTAATAAGGCCTGTTTTATAATGCCTTGGAACGAAGCTGTTGAAGTGTAGGTATTGGCCATTGCTAGTTCATTTGCGATAAACTGAGCGTTGCACTGATCCGTCAGTCCTTCGAGTTAGGCGGATATCCAGGAACGGAAGGGAATTGTTACATTCGTGTTCAGAATTTAATGTATTGTTAAATACCGTCAGAACTTATTCGGCCTATTCTTTACTGTCAGTCACAACTAACACATCGTCGACATATCGAAGAAATAAATCTGTTTTAGAGATAGTCAGAGGTGTCAGTCAACCAAAAATACGACCTATCTGACAAACAACCAGTCAGAAAAAAGAAACCTATTAATCCAATTTGGCCAGACCATCAAGGGCTGGTAAGAGAAATAAGCCGGTGTTAGGATGAAAGTACATCCAACATCCGCAACAGTGTGAATGCGTCCGCAACACTTTTTCGGACGGGTTCACATAACCCGAAAGGAATCATTCGTCGCCTCATAAAAATCGGGTTGTCAGTGCGTTCGAATGAAATAGGTTTAATATGCATACCACTGAAAGCTTCCGAGCACTCAAAGATTAAATTGCACACTTTAGATCTACGTTCATCCGAACACAATGAAAATATTCAAAAGTTTCGTACTTTAAAAAACCAACAATCGATGGCCCGAGATCAATAACCGAAAAGTAGCTATTGTTAACACTAGACTGAGAACCAGCAGACGTGTGTTGACAGGATGAAAGAATTGTTAAAGCAAGTCCAATGAAAACTGGCAGACGCTTCAGAATGTTCCATAGTTACCGTTTTAAGGCACTTTGTGAATTCAAGAGGGATAAATGATTAAACGCTACCAATGTCCACAAAGAATGAATGCCAGATGGGTTCGTTCAATGTAACGGGTGAAATCAACAGAATTAACAGCACGATCAACAGAAGGGACGTCGGAACTCAATTTATAACTTCAAAAGTGGATTGTTTGAAAGATTTCGAAATGTGACAAACTGATTGAATGTGGCCAATTTTACCTCGATTGTGATACTTAGCATTCCGAAATCGACAAACCAATCGAGAATGTTTGCTACCACATGACTTGCAACTAATCCACTGTTGCGTAACATATGAATCAGTTACACTTCGATTATTGAAAATTGCATTTCAAACGCTTTCTGTTTGGACTGTCGCCTTGGTTAACCTTCTCAATTTCTCATATTATTGTTGTATACAATCATCGGTTCATCTTTCACGGCACCTTTGACATCCTTACTCTATTCACGTAATGTTCTAGCTTACCGAGGATGAAATTTGGAAGTAGTAAAAGCTTCTGTTGCAGATCATATATATTTATTCCAGCAACCAAACAGCCACGAGCTTGTAATGTGCCTTCAACATTACACCGCGTGATTTCATCCTGAATTTTGAGAATCAAATGCTTGATATCTCGACTTTCTTCTCTTACGGTTCATCCGAAGGTTTTGCAGGTGGAAGACGTTAGACTAGCAATTTCTCTAAGGATTCGTAAGAAAGAGAAGTGGGTGAGTCAGGAACTAACACGTTTTCATCAAGCTGTACATAGCTTTGCCGATTACAGTAAGGAGGTCAGCAATCGTTTTATCCGTTCACTTCCGATGAGATTTCATATATCAAGGCATGAATATTCAGATCTTCAAGCGGAGGCGAATATATCATAGGAAGTTATAGAAGTATGCGTCACCAATTGCGATGATTGCAGTAACGTGGAAGTAGGGTGATTGACTTAGCTCAAGCCCAAAGCTAGTTTCGATGCACTAGTAGAAACACCTTGAGTCTGAGCAAATCCAGATATATATCTGTCGAGTGCAGTTATGCATGTTATTGTCAACAATGTAATAAAACAACAGTAATCAGAAATAAGTTTAGTGACAATCACCACAGGTAGAGTTCTCCTTTTGAGGCCGTATTTAGTTGTTCTGTCGAATTTATCGTTTGGTACATGCAGAGACGTTGAATGGCACTTTGAATCTCTGGTTACTGTTTATCCCAGCAAAGCAGATCAAATGTCAGTTTTAGTAGTTATGGATATGTACTGAATCTGTGACTTTCAACAATCGTTCTTTAACACTGAGTCGGCTACCGAAGTTTTCTACCATACTAGTGTTTCATGTGACGTCTTCCTGTATTTCCGGCAGCGGTGCACTAATGACATTATGCGGTTGTTTTTCAACAATTGCAATAGATGTTGCCAGATTATCCTTGACGTCCCAATTAGGTGTTATACGATAATTGAACAAGAATCATTAAATCAACTTGGCGGTCGTTTCCTCCCCCTTCGTTCGTGTTTAAACCCCTCAATAAATGTTCCTTTAGATTGGGGATAATAGGGTTGAAAATGGATATGTTCGATGTACAAGGCACAAAACTGGTTAAAATTCATAAACTTGAACTGCGTAACGATGTTGAACACAAGCTTATCAGAAAACATCGATTGACAAAACAACCGCTGAAGCACTGACATGGTATTTGTCGCCGTTCCATCTTACACTGAAGAGTGGACTACAGTCGGATAATCATTTCCATCAGGTGGATTGGTAAAATCAGCGTGTACGTTTGATCATAGGTACGTCAAATGATATCAGAATTGTAGTAGAAATTTTTTTGAATTCTCAGCTGACTGCGCCAATTTGGAACAAATTTCAACCATTGCTTCTACCACTCCGTTGATTGCAGGCCTGTGGGTAATATACTACTCGTGAGTAGTATACTACTCACAACGAAACTGCCTGTCATACAACAATGTAACCCGTAAAATCAACAGAATTAACAACGTGATCAACAAAATGAACATCAGTACTCAGTTTACCAACTTCAGTAGTGGATTGTTTAAAAGATTTTGAAATGTGGCAAACTGAGTTAATGTGGTCAATTTTACCTCGATTGTGACACTCAGCATTTAGAAAGCGACAGGTCGATCGAAAATGTTCGATACCACATGATTTGCAGCTATTCAATCTTTGGGTAGTAGTTGATTCAGATGTGCGTTGATTATTGAAAATTGCATTTCGAACGCTTATTGTTTGGACCGCCTTCTTCGTTGAACTTCTAAGTTTCTCATATTATTGTTGCATACAATCAACTTGATGCCATTGACGTACTGTTCTAGCTTACCGAGGATGAAAGTTGGAAGTAGTAAAACCTTCTGTTGTAGATCACGTATATTTATTGCAGCAATCAAACGGTCACGAATTCGAGTTTGTAATTGGCCTTCAAAATTACACCGAGTAGTTTCAGTCTAAATTTAGCACTCAAATGCCTGATTTATCGATTTTCTCCCCTTACGAGTGAATGAAATTTGGCTCCTTTGGAGGCTTTCCAGGTGCAAACTGTTAGACTAGCAATTTTTTTAGGGATTCGTAGGAAAGAGAAGTGGGTGAGTCAGGAACTAACACGTTTTTACGGCCTGGTATGAATATTCATATCTTCTAATGGACAAGTATCCATCGTAGTAAATTATAGAATTATGCGGCGCCAATTGTGATAATGGCAGTAACGTGGAATTAGACTGACTGACTTAACTGAAGCCGAACACTAGTTTCGACGCGGTAGTAATAAAACCTTGAGTCTCAGCAATTCAGATATGTGTCTGTTCAGCGCAGTTGTACATGTTATTGTTAATGATTTAACGAAACAACAATGCTCAGAAATGGACATTGTGACGATTACCGCATTGGTTCCGCTGTTTCCTCATTGAGTCGTGTCTCGCCTCTTGAGCGTCTCTGCAAATTCAGCAGTACTAAACGAAAGCCTATGGATCTAACTCCTGGCTGTTCACATTTGATTTGTGTGACACGACTGAACCTAGGTGAACGGAAGTATAAGTCAGCAGGACTATTCGGATCAAAACCCTACACAAGCCTGACCATTACGTCAACATAGCAGAAAAGAACATTATATAACAACACTGAAATGCACACGAACTATTTTGACTGTCTACCATAGAAGAGAGTTACTACCTTAATGCTTAGTGTGTGGTAATTGCCGAAAACCTTCATTGTACCCTGCTACCTTGGTGAACCTTCCAATCTCTTCATGTAAACATCGATCATGGCTCCACCTACTAACAAACATCATGTTGTAGATCAGTGGACTCACAGAACACAAATAGTACCGGATGTCAAAGATGATGGTAACCGCACCAACGTGAGCTGTACCTCAAAAGTGCCATGGTAAAACAGATGAACTCATTCATTTTGAATTAACCACGGGATAATCCGTCTGATATGAGCCTCATCAGATTGGTGATATATGTGCACAAACGTTCAAAACTATAATAGGGAGACACATATGTAAATGTTGGTCCTGGGGTGCATTCCAGAAGAGCGTGTTCTTTACTATGTTTCCAAAAATGCCTTGGTTACACCTTAGTTCAGTACAACGCCCATGTTAAGAATGAACCTAACACAGAAGCTAGCAGTCCACAACTAGGCAACGTTCGTGTATTGGTTTCCATGAGGCTGTTTTACTTCAGAATATGTTGGCCAAAAATGATTAAGGAATATGATCCAGTCTGGATTGGAACCGGTTGCCCGAAGTCAATTACCAACCCCATTGTCGCACACCATGTCAACACTAACCATCGCGTAGACGTCAACAAAACATTTCGGGTTGTCTACAGAGCTGCTAGGACGCAGCCTAAAACAGCCCGTTAGTGCATTTCGAGAGCCACCGAAACGTTTGTAATCAGATTATCTCATCCTAACCTGCGTTCTCAAAAATTTATTCAGTGGCCACAGACCAATCCTAACCACTCGAACCACACACAACCACTTCGCCCTGATCGTGTGACAAAACCTTTAGTCAATGTTTGACCTAGGTCTAACTAATCGTACGGAGTCTAACAGTTGCTTCTAATGTCAAGCGTTAGCAATCACTTCTTGAATTTCCCGGCTAGTTTCACGACACGGGTTGATGAAACCCCGGTAAATGTGTTGACTTGAGAAAGAACTCTGGGAACCTACCGTTCGATACATCGTTACTTCTGTTGTGTTGGGAATTTTCCTAACCTTTTCTCAAAATGACTACCCAATCATGAATGGACTGTTTTCTCGCCTTTAGCCGGTGCAACAATAAAACGTGTAACACAGATTTTGTACTGTTTCTGTCAAACATACACTCGAGATGGTTGTTGAATTGGTTGAACACAGGGTCGTTTATACGGTCTAGACATTTAGAATTGGCTGGCAAACATACTCACGCCTAATGGCCTACTTACTTTTATGAGGCAATATATCTAGCTTGTACTGTTTGTCTCATTGAAACCAGCCTGTATCCAGTTCTTCAGAATGTTTAAATATTACCTGTTTGTTTGTATCAACTCACCCGCTCTCTAACGGTCGTTTACAATAGACGTAGATTCTTTCAAACTAACTAACTTCCATGATGAGCGACTTCCAGCCGAATCCTTTCCTACAGCTAGCCACTAAATCATTGCTAGAATGAGTCAGTCATCGAACAGTTGACCTTCCGTTCAATAACATGCAGAAAGTTCATTTGATCTACTAATCGAGGTGCCCTGACAACCTTTAAACTACGTCCATAACGCTTCACGGTGCGCATGGGAGAGTACAGTACGTTGGAGATTTCGTGCCCAACAACGCACTAGAGCACCCTGATAACACCGCATGGACCAGAATTTGCGGACCTGCAACCAGTCAGAGACACTGGAGGCAGATAGTCGGTAACCTACGCAACTGCTTCAGGAACAGGAGTGGTGACGACCAGATCGCATGACTATACCGTTTACCATACTGGTTTCTCTTTTAGGCACAATAATGTATCTTTCGTGTAAAAGCCTTTCGTTTTAGTGCAGTAGAATTTCTCCATTGTATTTTCAGGCTGTGAAAGTGGTTCATGATTGGTCTAGTGGACTCATATTTTTCGGCCTTTTTGATTGCGACTGCACGCATTGGCTGCTGGGATAGGGCGATGTCCGAGCGAACACTTGAGTTGTGAAGGCCGTAATTTGGTCTAATCAGGGTATAGAGTCCAGCCCCGAGGGGGCAGAGAGCACAAACTCGTGTTGTAGGTCACAGGATGATTGACGAAATTCATTGATTTTTCTCTCTGCCCCTCTGGGCTGGACTCTATACCCCAATTGGACCATATGATGGCCTTCACAACTCAAGTGTCCTCTCAGAAAACACCCTATCGCAGCAGCCAATGCGTGCAGTCGCTATCACAAAGGCCGCAAAATACGAGTTCACTAGACCAATCATAAACCACTTTCACAACCTGAAAATACGATGGAGAAATTCTACTGCACTAAAACGAAAGGCTTTTACACGAAAGATACATTATTGTGCCTAAAAGAGAAACCAGTATGGAAAAAGGTATAGATTGGGCAGGCCGGCGTAATATACAAAACCAGTGAACACATCCGGGTTAATGGTTACACTTCGGACAGCAGAGATGAGACAGTGTTGGATTACATGTGGCTGAAGAGGCAGCAAATTTTCTGTTGCATATGAACCAGATAGTCTCATCAAAAAGCTTACTGCTCAATCAACCAGGTCGAATACCACTCAGAGAATCGAACACACTCTGAGCGTTGAAGTTCGTTCCGTACGCTTTGGAAAAGATTTTTCTATTACATTCCAACATTGCGTTTCCTTAGGGTTGTTCCTGTCCAGAGGAACTAACCAAGGGAACAGCTATACGTTGGTCGTCGGCATACTGTTAGAAGCGATCATTTTAAGGTCCGTCATCCAAAATTTCGTGTTTTTCACCGTGTTTGAGTATATGTGTTTGCATACGTGTATCCGTTTAGATGCCATGAAATTTATTCATGTACAAACTGTACACTATCAGCATATCGTTTATTTAAAATGCGGACAAACAACTTTTAAGTGCTGCTCAGCGTGACCGATAATTTGTACCTTGGTCGACTCTGATGCAATATGTCTTCAGTCATTCACTGTCACATCACTTTCTCGTACAAAAATTGAATCAACGTTTTTATGTCACGAAATCGATCATCGACCGTTGTTTTATTGCTATTGGAAACGTAGCTAATTTGCTTTTAATCATGCGGAATGCTAAAGATTGGTTGGAGGATCAATTTTAATTTGAGAACGAGTTACATTATCGGACGAAATGAGTTCAGGATTACGATTTGTGAATATGTGGAAATTAAAACTTTCGCACTGCTTTTTACATACGCATTGCGACATGTTACATTCATGCCTGAAGGGGCAGTCAAGTAGTGTTGGTTGGAAAATGATTCTGATTTCGTGATTAACTTAAGGTGAACAACATTGAACCGGATCGTTTTGCCATGAGTACTCATGTGTGCACAATCATGCTGCCATTCACTCTACCGATTAACCAGACAGGGACTGGAGGTACCTTTCCTTTGACTAACCGAACTTCCACGTGACGTTGTCGATGAAATGCTGCCACTTTTGAGCAACGCTTCGTAAGCTGAACAACATACATAAAAACTCTATTAAACCGAATGGCGTAACGACGATTGTCCTGGAAAAGTCTTCGTTGACAAACGGATATTCTGTGGTAGGTGCACAAAAAATCTATTTTCATAAAACACACGAGTACCATGAAAGCTAGGCGTGTTGTGCTGTATATATGGAATCGGGCACCCATAAGATACCCCGGCGATAGAAGTGAACCTTATTTTCTAAATGAACACGTCTCATGACGTTTTGATACCACGCAGACTGGTGAGGTCCAGGGCTTTCCTGATAAGAATATGATGTAAAGTTGGAGTGCGTGGTCGAACTTGTTAGGCGCTATCTTTAATTTATCTGGTGTCGTCATGTGAGCTTCGGCGAACACGGGCGAACCCAATGAAACTGTGTACTCTGCACCGAGCTTGTTAGAGCAGGCTGGGATGAAAGCTGGCGAAAACACTCGAGAAACTACTGATTAAGACACTACACAAAGTAAGAACAGACCCATCTGCGAACAGTTGTCACTTCAGCTGGATTTGAACCAGCGACAGAAACAGCAAGCCAAGCAAATTTGAAGTACTGGAGTGTAGCGTTTTGTACCGTATTTTCTATTTAGTAATTCTCATTGTTATTCATGCTTTCAACTTTCCTCAACTGCACATGTACAGCCCACGTTTAAACCAAGCTAATCGAATTAATCAATAATCAATAAATACAAATCGCACTTCTCGGGTCGCAAACCTTGCGTTCTCTCTGCGTTCAGCATCACTAGTAAACAGATTTTGGGGAGTTAGAAGCTAACGGAATCAACCGGCTATTGCAGCAAATTTCTTTATTTATCTGTCATCAGAATTATTTCAGTTGTTGCCTTCCAGATTACTCAAGAACTACACGATAGATCACATCATTTGAATACTTCATTCCTTGTGGTAGAACTCTAAACGACGCAACTTCACGAACTACTGTGTGTCAGTTATTTGCCATTTTTATCACTTTTTTATTTCATATCCACACCTGAATCATATATAGCGTTTAGATCCACTACAGGAGAAAAACAATGTTGATTGTCGCCATATGGATAGCGATCATCGGAAGATCCAGCAGAAAGATCTTCGAAGGTTTAGGCTATGTATCCGAGAGGTCTGGCTGAACGGCTTGATAGTGATACCTTTGATCGATAAGATGAATCAATTCGCTTAGTATACCTCAGGCGGAATCACGCCGAACTCAGCACCATGGTTGCTGGAGTATAGAACCTTACATTCATGATCGTTTAATAACAAAGGCCGATTAGTCGGAAAGATTAGGTTGATGGCAATTAAGATTTAACTGCCCTGTTTGCTAACTGGGCCAAAACTGCAACTCAAAGGGTGCTGGGAAACTGTCGTGCCATATGCTTCTGTAATGCGGCCTGTCGTACTATATAACTGTCCCACGTTCACCAGAGAGTTATCGCCAAGGGTATTTCGCAATTGGGTTGTGCCTGTTAACCGCTGAATGCGTCGAAGGAGGCGCGGTGGTTTCCGGTCAGCGAACATAGGCGTGTTTGAGAGCTGAAGAATACTTTGATGATCGGACAAACCAACGCGCTCACTACTGATCTCAGTTGCTTGTATGGTTTCATGCAGTCCGATAACTCTAGAATGTCATCTACTTCATCAACAACGTCAGGCGGGTACGCTAGAATTACGTGATGCGAATGAATTAGCTCGTACCTCGTCTGTCGTAGAGCGAAAGCAATTTCTAACTGAACAAATCACAATTTAAGGTTATTCTCAAGAAAAGGAGAGAAAGATGCTGTGAGTCCAACAAACAAAGTATAACAAATTATAACTATAAGGGTTGGTTATGGTATAGTTAGTGATTAATAAAATGACTGGAGAAATAGTATGTATACCCACTATATTATGTTATGTTTTAACTGTTGTATATAACACGGAATAATATCTGAGTTCAGAGAACAACAGTCGACGAGTGATTAAACCTCGGATGTGCGGTTCCTCGATTCACGCCACCCCCTGACATGATATTCAAACAAACAATCGGATGGCATATTTCGCGCAAACTGTCCAAATAATCTATTAGCAACATGTAACGGTATGTTTTGGAACTATTTACACATCATATTGTAGGCAGACAAGTGAACCTGACAAGGGTACACAATTCCTCTCGAGTGTGGAATGCTTCGCACACAACTGAGTGTAGGCTCTTCGGAACAGCAATTTACTCACCGATTTGCTTGGTTGGTGTTGTTCGGGATGATACCAGAATCGTTTATCCGAAACTTGCAGGAATGTTATCCTAGAATGGAGTTCGATTTTTCAAATGTTACCGTCCGCCAAGTTCTCTGTGTTTTTACCTTTCTGTTCCGTTTAGGTACAGGCTATTGCTGTTGGTCCCAGGAAATAGCCTTCCTTATTGCTTTCCTTAGCATAAGTTTTTGGATTTATTCTCCGTTGGATTTAACGTACAAACATTAAGAACGAACAACCTATAGAAAGGACATCGCGTTGTATCAACCTATTTCTTATTCCCAAAGCTGTCAGGCCACTGTGGTCCGCGACAAATTCACTCAAATATGTGTTGACTACTTTGAATTAGGACTGTCACCAAACCCGGCAGCCTGCTGTGTGATCGGTCAGACAATGCACCGGGGTTTGTTTCAAATATATTTTGGATGAAACCGAACTGTGAAAACTCAGGACTTCGGTTGGATTCGAGCCAGCGACAGAAACACCATGCCTCTACGCGGCAAGCACTCTATCAGCTGAGCTACTAATGAGTAGTTCGGTACAAGCTCTAAGATTTCACAGTTGGGTCTCATCTAAAATCATAAATCTGTCGAGCTACCCATTAGTAATACAATTTCTATGCTCAACAGTGGCGTTGGTTGATTCCAGCGAGAACTGTTCGAGAAACCCTGCCGGGGCAGTTGATCCCCTGGGTCATTTGGTGAATACCATATCAGACAGTGGGACGGGTGGGTAACCGAGTCCAAATGTGAAATTTCCGAGCTCCTGCCGTGGCTTCTTAGCTCAGCTGGTAGAGCGCCTGCCGCGTAGAGGCATGGTATTTCTGTCGTTGGTTCGAATCCAGCCGAAGCCCTGACTTTTCACAGTTGGATCTCGTCTAAAATCATTAGTCTGCCGAACTACTCATTAGTAATAAAATATAATTTGGTCAGCTATTGAAAATTAACAGAGATTTTTTACCAGACTCGGCAAAATGTCTTCTGGTATGACTTGAATTTTCTCACATGCCAAACCAATAAACCAGATCCAGATGTTATTGAATCTTGACTCAGTTTTGAAACGTCAGACATAACATTTGATCACCTATACAAGTTTACTAACTGGTTACGTCATTCCTCTCATAATACTACCGTTGATTAGTTGGTGAGCTTCATATCATAAAGTTTCTCACAAGATACGGTGGTTCCGGATTAAGTCGTTACTCTAAAGAATCGCAAATTACACAATTCAACAGACTGACATCAGTCCACTAATTCTCCAGCACCCAATGCCGTTATAAACCTACGCATTAATCTTAAGTAGGACATTTTTGTTATTGTTTACTATGGTAGTCCTATTTCGCCAATAAACGCGTCGCGTGTATCAGCAGTGTGTTTGAAACGGTGTCCTCAAAATGAATTTGAAAAATACCTAAAACACAAAGTTGTCATGTGCACAAATCCTCTCTCCGCATCTTACTTGTTGCTAGGGTAAAAATGATGCGATTAGATATATAGATGAGCAGTTATCCCAGTAATGGTGCGGAGAGTGAACGTTTCACAGAGAAGTTCAAAATCATAAGGGGTCAAAAATAGACTTTTAGATGACGTAACATGAGTCTGATAAACAATATTATCAGAAGTAAAAGCACGTTTAGCGAACAGTCTGTTTTCCTTTAAGCATTACCGAGCAAGTTACGTAAACTTTTATATAATCACAGTAGTCAAATCAGCAGTTCTGTCGTCCTGTTTGTGACAGCGTCAGCATGTGATGACTGGCTGACGGACAAAGAAGTAGGTAAGTGGGAGAATGCCCTGATGAAATCAGTCAGTAAGCTTTGGACTGTGAGTGGATAGAACCTTACGTTTATCTCAACGATTTATGATATACACGTGATATTTCATTTAAAGCACCTTGAAAGGCTCTTCATTAGGACGTTACCACTGTTCATACTTTCTTTCTTTAATATCCGACAGTGAATTTAAAATCCAATTAGAATGATTGGTTTTACTCTTGTAAAAAATATCCACCAACTGTGAAACAATCGGGCTGAACAGTGATATATAGTAGTGTACAACCCTCTGGGATGAACGAAAACTCACGTACAATTTGGTAGTAAAATAAGTTGTTTTAACTGATTTTTTGAGTTTTTTTGTGAAAACTTCGGTCAAAAGACCTTTTGTAAAGAGAAGACCAATAATTCACATTTCTTAGGCACAGACGTATTCAGCTACTCCCCGTTGTCCCAGCCCTTATGATAAATTCCGCTATGGCATTTAGAGGAAGGTATACACTGATTTGTAAATGATTATATGAAAACAGTGGTAACAAGTAGCGACTTTATCAAAAAAGAAAAGCTCTACAATTCATGTACCAACAACCCCTGCCCAGACCACAGACACTGAGACATGTTGATGTCAGATTAGAGCTACTCGATAGGGGTTGCCAATGCGCCGCAAATGCGGTTACTACACGATTACATTTGGACAGAAAATTATTTCCACAGTAAATATCACCGAATAAGTAACACTTTGTGACAAAAACCACTTACAAAATGGAGTACACATCTCAACATCCACTTTATGAAGCCCCATTGATCAAAAGTCCCGATATAACGGATAGTTGTTTTTTAGTCTTTGTACAGTGGAATTCGATGAGGTATATTTTTGAACAAACCGACGGACTCTGTTCTGAGCATTGTTGTTATACTTCGCAAGATATTGCCAATAGAACAGTCACTATTGACCTGCGCGGTCGATCACTCCCTCAGGGGTGATGAATACCGCTTGATGTAAGAGAATATTTTA
>LUCH01002971.1:17537-69058 GCA_013368495.1 Paragonimus heterotremus
AACAGCACCGCTTCAAACGTATGCCGTTTGAACTGTCAGGCGCTCCTTTCACGTTCAGATGACTGAGGCTGAAGATACTGGACGCATTGTACAACACTTTTGTGTATGCAGACGATACGGTTTTCTACATCGCCAGTGATGCAGAACATACGGTATGCGTTTCAGTGGTGTTGCAGAAAAATGAACATGTCGGCCCACAGATTAATAGTCCAACGTTACAACCGGCGAAACAAACAGTGATAGTACTCGGTCACAAGTTCGGTCAGGGTGAGATTCAAGCACTGTCCGAATAACTGAAGACATTCGAGGCCATTCCGGTACCAACATTAAAGAGGACGTTGCGAAAATTTCTTGGTCGCGTCGGGTTCTACAGCTGCATGATAGAAAACTTCAATGAACCCGCCGCCCCGTTATACGAAATGCTAAAGAATAACCGGTTTCACTTATCAGGAAAGTCCAATCAAACGTTTAACAAAATCCTACAGTTGATGAAGGAGCGACAAATGACTCTGAAATTACCGACGAATGGACACAACTTTGCCGTCGCAACGGATACAAGTAGTAAGGGAGTCGGATTTGCACTCAACCAGGAAGGCGGTGTTATGGAATACTCAAATCGGGTACTAACTCCTCTTGAACGAAATCACCCAACGACAGAAAACAAGTATCTGGCGATCATGTGGGCCTTGGAAAAATAGTGGCTACACCTGCTTGGCCAACGTTTCAATGTAGAGACTGATCACAGACCCTTGAAATGGCTTAAATCGGTTAAGGACCCAAGAAGAAAGCTGGCTCGTTGGACGTTACGATTACAGGAGTTTGACTTCACAATTCGCGATGTAGCTGGAAAATAGAACCATGTTCCAGATTTGTTTTTCCGAACGCAAGGATAAGGTCCACAAGGACGTGATCGACGTTGGTAGTACTGAACTGGAGAACAACCCCGAAAAGTTACAGGCAGCACAGAAGATGGATACAGCGATCCAGGAGGTGACTGACCAACTTCGATCCAGACGGTAACCACCACAAGACGAGGAAACTCCAGAAGTAAAAGCTCTCAGAATGCACTTGCCCAAATTCTAATGCTCCGATTGCGGGAGGGAATAAGCTTGAATGTTAGACTGACGGAATTGAGGGCGACAATTGTGAAGGAATGCCGTCAGCTGGATCATGCGGGATAATATCGAGTTTACAAAAAAGCTGAGGCAAAAGGTTTACTGGTCGGGAATGAAGGATGGTGGTAACAGTTATGTGCGGGCATGCCAGCGTTGTCAACTTATGAAAAACACTAATCACTTTGTTAAGTATGCCACACAACCGGTTCCTGTCGGTAAGGACGGAGAATTATGGTCGGTGGATGTGATGAGCCTCTTTCCAGTAACCAATTCCAGAACCCAGTACATCGTAGTCATGACTGAACATTTCACAAGATGGATCGAAGCAGCCGCATTAGCCAATCATTTTACAACAGCCAGATGCAGGGTGGTGATGGAACATACCGTTGCAACTCACGGAATACCGCAAAGCATATGAAACGGTCAAGGCGGCCACTTCGAAAGCGGAAAGAGGTTTGGAGTTGTTTGGAACACTTAGGAATTGAGAAAATTCGTGCAACATTATATCACTTACAATCAAACGGACTGTCGGAAAGAAACAATCGCACAATCGAAGAGTGGCGGGCGGCGAAAGGATGCAGCTGAGAGGAAATGTTACCATGGGTTCTGTTGGTCCACCGCTGTTCGCCACAAAGAACAACGAAGAAGTCGTCGTTCGTGCCAACGTTTCGATGAATACTACGGCTGCCAGTTGATCAGGAGATCAGTTTATGGGAAGACTGATGGATGAACACACGTTAATTGTCAGAATCTCAAGGATCGGTCAACCAAAGCCTGACAAGCGCATAAGGAGCAGTCGACTGCAAAGTTATCGGGTTGAAGCGCTTTGTTTGATCCTGGTTTGAAGGTTAAATACAGAGACCGGTGGAGCTCGGACGCAACAGGACCCGAATCCAAAGACCTTTTGCTAAAGTGCCAGTGCGTTTGATTGAAAATAAGAATAATCGACGTCGAGTTCACGGACGCTAGCTCTGCAAATAGTATCGCAATCTGAGCACAAGAGAATGCGAACCAGTTGTGCCAAAATCACCAAGTCCGGTACAAAGACCACCGAGAGACCGAAGAGATCATTGAAAATCCCTGTATAAATCATAAAAAACAAAGTCTCAATAAAGAGCTTGTTTCCGATAAATCATCCTCTTTGGCTGGTAGGATCACACAAAACTAAGTGACAATCAGAATGTTACTGATCAAAATTTATTGAAGGGATACGGTGATTGGATAGATGAACAACATTTCTTTGCTGTGATTAGGAACACAAGCCAAGTCGGTCCTATCTAGTCAATATCAATCGGGCTGGGACAATGGGACGGAAACAAATTGTTCCAAAGGTTGCACAGCCGTTTCTGATCAAGGAAGCCGCAAGGTTTGAACGTACTGTTTCTACATAAGCAAATGCGGATGACGTAGTCTGATTGCGACTATCTGAGCTGTCGATGGGATGCGACATTTGGCCTTTCGCGACAATGTGGCTGGGATCCGATAGACAATGCGGAATGCTCCCTTCATGTCCGTCTGTCGGTTACAAATGGGCCAGAATTGATGAATCAATGCGTTTTGTTGTCTCAGAGTGAAACCAAGCAGGGCCTCGTAGTGCAACCTATGTATGCTGAACCATAGGAGGAACCAGATGCATAGATCAAGAAATAGACGATAATTTTAGACACATTATCTTTCAAATTCAGTGGAACCGCCCGTTTTGAGTGAAATGTGACAACAGACTCTGAGGCATAATAAATCGTTTTGATGGCATTAGTGATTTGACCTGATATCAATTCCGCTGCTGCGTCGTTCTTAAATGGCAAATATAGGTAGATGTTTACCTTAATGGCACTCATAAACTACTGCAAAGCAAGTGCTGACTTTATTAATGCCATAAGTTAACATCGTAAACAGGAGCAGACAGAGTATACGAATAAATCTATATGAATGGTAGTCTGTGGCAATTACCAAACAGCTTCATCGACGGCAAGTATACACATGTGGTCGTCTACGCTCAGCCGATGAACTAAGCCATCAGCTCAAAAGTTGGAACACAAATCTTTTTATAGACAAAACTGGGACACAATAGTCGGGGTGTCTGTTTTGGATTAATCCGATGAGGAGATCCAATTACTTTGACAATTCAGCCTGGCCGATCCAACTCTACCAATTCATCCTAGTGACAATTCATCCAGAGCCCAATCAACCTCATGAATATATCATCCCAATGATGCTTATTCCAGGGAATTGCAGTCCAATCCAATTGTTGTGAACCGCACAGGTAGAAGATGACTGGTCACTATAGTTTCCCGCTTATACTGCATAAAAAGGGACATAAAGCATTTCTATTTTATGAACCTCAAAATGGGTTTTAATTAACATCGGTTTCGTTAACACAAAATGGGGGGGAGTTATTTCCTTTAAAAGGTTGACATGTTCGTAACTTTTCATCTTTACACTTTCGCCCTAAAAATAGTCCACAAAAAGAAAACCATCGGCAGAATGATCTCCACGTTTTCCGTCGGATAGTGTAATTCGTATGTTTGACGAAATATCTTCTTTAGTAATTCGTGACAAACGGAACATCCTATAGGACAAAGACGTAGAATACAGTTACCCTTTCGAACCAGACTGTATATTCAGTACAACGCACAATACACAAGAAAAAGCCACACTATGGATAAATTCCCAGTAGAGTCGAATCAAAATTTGTAAAATCATTGATGACTACATACATTGTAGCAGTTGCTTGCGTTTTTCAGAACAAACTGTACTCGGATCATAAGATGACAGCTAGTAATGACAAAGAGGTCGGACGGATTCCAATAGAGCTTTCTCTTATCCGGAAGATTAGTGGTCGATCTTTACAGGCAAAACCGTCAAAATTAATTGCGTAATGCGCCATCATTCCCCAGCCTTCTAGTAGCTAGTTACAATGAGAATTGCAACTGCTAGAGTTGAGTTTAGCACAATGTAAAATATTACTGTAGACAACATCTGAAGGGAGTTACGTCCCGGTGATTAGACTGTCACAGCATCTCTCAATATTTTACGGATGTGGGTGATTAATTAGTAGCTTTGCCTGATCGTTTAAAATGCATAGGTGTGCATGAGCAGATAATGACGGATCTTGCAAACCAGAAACCGCGATTCGGTTTTCTAACTGATAAGTGTCTGGGCTACAACTTAACGCTTATTCACAAGTCGTGGGTTCGATTGTTCGACGTGTGTGAAATCAATGAGACCCAACTAGGTTGGAACAGTAGTCCATCAATTCGCTGACGGTTACTGAGACCCACTGGTTACGAGGAATGTGATAAATTAAACCGCATTTTGATCAGATCAAGTTACTCAGAGTAATGTGACTCTACCAAACTTGTTAAACAGAAGTTAGGCAAGAGTAGTTAACATCCCACAGCTCGCATGGATCAGACGTGATATGCACACGGTTCGAAGTAGACCAGGAGAGAGTTTGTGTGAATACGGAAGCCACCTTGAATTATGAGTAACGTTCGACTTGAAACAAAATCAATTCACCGATATTTTAGAAGAACCTTGCAAACAGTCTGTGATCATATTTAGTGACAGTGTTCAATTTCTGACACAGATGCCTCATCAGGTCATGTGAACCAGTTGTAAGTTGGGGCAGATAAGATGTGAATGACTAGGCGAATAGGAAAATATTGAGTGTAGGTCAAGTGTACGATAACAAGAGTCAAACTCATCCTCAAAATCTCCTCGAAAGCTTCTATGAGGTTCTAACCTCCTGTCGCCACTGTCCAATTCAAGAGATAGACCTGTATACAACATAAGTCAGGCAATCGCGGAATCCTAAGTCATGATATGATATTCAGTTTGAGTTCTAGAGGTGTTAAATATCTTTCGATATCCACTTACCTAGGTGTTGTATTCTTCTATGGTCATTCTGTGCAAACCTGTCAGCAGATCTTACGCTTAGTCCTGTGTGTGCAGCCGATATCCATCTTAATGGATACGGAGTTCTTCTGGCAGATCAAAATTGTACGCACTGCTGTTGTTTTCGAATAACATCGTTGGAAGCCACTTGATTGTAAATCCAACAGATAGCTTCCGATTTCCCTGAGTTGTTGTTAATGATATTTCGTGCGTTTTGCTGACCGCTGTTATTCTACACTTCACCTATGGTCAAGTATTTTCAGATTCGCGTAATTGCTTACTTCATATCTGTCTTAATTGAGCCCAAGTTTATGATCATTTTACCTGATCTGGCGAATCTTCTCAGTTCGTAACTAGATGCTTTCAATAAACGTAATCACTGGCTACTTAAAAGCTTATACAGAAAGTATGAGTCTCGATCGATCCTAAGTATATTGCTGTAAAATTATCCGCCGCCGGTCAGTCATTTTTACTACTGTCAATTTTCAGTTGTACACTCTTTAAAACAAAAAAATACTAACTATACAAACCCATTTGTTATGTTAATTTGTGTTGTGTACCCTCCTAAACGGTACGCTGGTTCGTCCTTACTGTCGTAATGGGCTTGGCAGAATTCGGACTCTCGTCCCGATAATAATTAACACGAAGATCTCGGTCGCGAATAGTACTGCGACTGTCCTCGTATTCGCTTCCAAGACAAGCCAAAAGACGCGAGCAAAAAAATGAGCTTTGTTCCGCCCCAAAACTTGCGCGACAAAGGAGACAAGGGCAAAGTACTTATAGGTCGCGCAGTGGCCATAAGGACATTTCCGAATCATAAAAAGAGGACATTTACCAGAAAAATAGTCAGGGTCACTGATGGGCACAGCTGCCTAAAAGGTCTGAGAGGTAGAAACTAGCCAAGGTCACCACTCGGCTGCTCTGAGCAGGTCCGCTAACTTGGGCAAAGTCAGTTGATTTTTCCCTTCTGACTCCGGAGGCCGCTCGAGACGGTAACAGGGTGGGTGCTCTAACAATTTGATGATAAAAAGCTGTGTAGCCTACTTCAAGTAGAGAACCTCTAGTCATTTCAGTGGTAAATTGTCCAAAATTCATGACTTCGCGATCGTACACACACAAGAACTAATCTTTGTGTCCAAACCCCAGGGACTACCATCATGAGTACATGCTATTAAGTCTACTACACGCATAGCAGTCAGTTCAGTGAATCTGTGTTGTATGCACCCGTGTGAGACTGTGCGTCAAGTTCCACCATCATCAGTACAGTTTATCTCTTGATATAACATGGAGTCGGTTTTTCTAAAAGCAGGTATAGAAAATATGGTATAGCACAACTCTTTATAAACACAGTAGGAACACTAGTACAAAATTAAGAAGTATCCCAACACTCGCCCAACAGCATTAGGGAACAGGTTAATGACCAAATATAACTTGAATCGTATTTCAGAGAAGCAAATAAATATAACGGGCGAGGGGTTATTCCAGTGGCATACTACCCTATACGACAAAAGATCGGAGTCTTAATTTACACGGTCTTCTATTGGGACCCCATAGTTGATTTGAATACGTGAACGTGAAGCGATTCTGTACTACCCCTTCAGAGTTGAATTTCCACAATTCATTTTATACCCGAGCAGGTGGAGATCGCAAGGTTCTAGGTGAAGTTAGTATGCTGATTTTCAAAGACTTACTATGAGTTCCCGTCATTGCACACCCCCTGTGTATTCTGAATGCCAGGATGGACCATTGTGTTCACATCTTTGTGTAAGAGCCAAAAACAAACCCCGTAGAAAAACGTGGACGCCTCTTATGCTCATGAGGAGAAATTGTACAAAAATGTGAGGCTGCGATTCACTGTCTTCCCATGACAACGGGACATGACAGGCTGTAGAGTTGCCAACTAATCTGATTTTACCCTTAGCGTTCGCTTGTTGGTCGATTCACCGATCAAGTGTCGACTCATCTGAAATCAGACAGCGCCATTCGGGTGACCCAGAATAACAGCATTTGGTCTGCCTCGAGTCTAGTTAAGAAAAGCAAACTCGAACTGATGTTTGCAATAATTTATTTTCATCAAATATGAAGTGCAGAGAACTTCCTCTCTCGCTAATTGAATGTCACACGGAAATTTCTTTTCCCTACATCACCTCAGGCTGGTAAAATAACAATGACAGCTAGGTAGGGAAATACTACTAAAAATGTTCGTCAAGCATGGTCAGATTATTCTGAATGAAAAACAAATCATACTTGTATGGGTGTGTTTTAGAAAATCTTCCCTAGGTCCGACTTCCTACTGGCCCTTTACAGGTGCGACGTCAAAACTGGCATTAATCGAGGTTGATCAAACATCTGTGCAGTCAAATGCGACTCACACCACAGTTGCCTTTGAACATGATCGCAAGTGTGAGAGTGGGCTGGTGGCAGTAGATGTTTTATTGGTCACTGTTGTTAAGCACCTGTTTATTGACTAGAACAGGTATAACATTAAGTACACAGGCGGAGGCGTTCACGAAAATGAGGTAATCGCGATTATGGAAAAACCTAACGGACCTCATTGACCGTACTGGGATATTTAGTACCCATTTTCTGGAAAGGTTTCCAAAAGAATCCCAAACGTCCAATGGAAAACTTGAAACTATTTCGAACAATTATCCACGTGACTAGACAGTTTTGGGTGAAGTTGTGTGACGGGATTGAAGTGACACAGAAAATACAGAAGAAGAATTCCTCGGGCTCTGAAATCGATTCATTTTGGTAATGTACGCGCTGTGCGAACAGAGGGTAGATCTTAAGGGTGGTTTGCTTATGTTCAACACGCACAGCCTATAGGTTCAAGGAAAATTAAATATCGTTCTATTCATCATAAAACGTCATCTTCATTGAGTATTCAAGTAAGTTCCTCTTAATTTTCAACCAGTCGGAATAATTTTTATTGCCACGAGCAGCCTGTCCACACGCGCAGACCTCGCTCCATGGTCGTTTGACTAAAGCCCAAGGTCGCACCTTCCCAACGCAACTACCCACCCGTATCTTCCTCAATGACGTTCGTCAACCCTTATGCGACCTCGCATGTGTACAGGTGTGGCCCGTCTCACACACACGTGAATCGTTACGACGAAAGCTGATGATGGAACAACGACGGTAGAAGAATGCGCCAGCCCGCCACTTTTACACGACCAGGCCTACCAAATTCTTCCTGATCCCTTCTCTTTCATACTGTCTAATTCTATCACAGTCTTTCGAATCACCGTACTTTTGACCGTAATTAATCTAGCTCATTGTTGACTGTACGGTTCCACAGTTTGTAGTCAGGATTCTAGTTATTGACATAACCATATGCTGAGTTTGGGCATGGTGTTTCTGTCGCTGGTTCGAATCCAGCCAGGTCCAGATTTTTTGCAAATAGATCTCTTCTAAATTATCAAATCTGCCAAACTACTTATCGGATATTCATAAAATAAGCATTTGCTTCTCTTAATGTATTTGTGAATAGATAACAGACATTTATTGGTCGCATTAGTCCGTATCAGATTGGTAACGAGGGTAATCAACTGTATGATTTATTTGGTCGCACACATTATAAGACAAAATCTGTTAGAGTATAAAAAGTTGTTGAAAGTTTGTAATCCTGGTGATAGTCGACGGCATTCCCACAGATTGTGCGAGGCTGACACTCTACGAAATCCACCGGGGTTAAAACGCGTGCATCCATAGTTGGGTAGACCAATCAGATTTTCCATAGGTTGCCACAGACTGCCAGGTTGCGACTTAGACATCTAAGTCACCGACATAGATCACAAAGGTTAATGTGCAGCGTAGCTTTCATCATGCAACTACTGAAAAACTCTTTTAGTCTCCATGATTAAAAGAATGATAGGACGGGGATCTATCGTAAAACCAACCTGTGCTATTGATAGACATAAGCCGATAAAACTTTAGTTTATTCTGTGTAATTGGCAACAGTACAACGAAGACGACCGTGAACGTGGGTGGCGAAAATATGCAACCGCTACATGGTAAACATCAATGCAAACGAAGGTAAGGGAATAGAATCCAGCCATGATCGTAGGACCAGCAAATCTTATTCCACAATTAGCACTCAGTAAACTGATGGATTATGCAAATGCGTTATCTGGGTAGAAAGAAGAGCGCACAAGGTTGTGTGGACAGTAGAGATGAGGGGTATCAGAAAGAATGTATTCAGCATAATAGGTGAGTAATTGCTCGGAATTTGTATGTTGGTTGAGTAATGTGGAAAATCGAATGCGTGAGATTTCGCTTTCCTCTCGAAGAGCTCAAACAAACTGTGTCAGTGTTAACAAAAGCTCTGGTTCCTTATTTATTTTGAAATACACTTAAGTGGGTTCGTTTTCTCATGTCTCACATGTTTTAGCGTTATAAAATATCTCAACTCTTTGCCGTCTTGATCCGAACACATGGATTTTTTATGCAAAGAGTGTCACAAAAAGTTTGCCTACAAAAATGTCCCGTCCTGAAAAGCACTTAGTTTCCAACAGATGACGTGTCACCTTTAGTTTCTTTCCAGCCGGGACAGTAAAAGACAAAACTTGTTAGCGGGTTTCACTAGCGAGCTAAACCAGTGTAAAAACGGTAATATAATTATTATCTAGTCAATAGATCGGGAATCATAAGAACGCATAGAGAATAAGTTGAACATTTCCGGGGATCTGAAAATAAGTGTCCATGTACGACTGTATCTGCTGTGCGGGTTAACGCACTTTCAACAACACTGTGTGTGAAAATGACCTTAAAATGTTTGGGAAATATAGTTGCCATTTGATCTAGTAGTGGAAAAATGTAGGTGCCACTTTGTGGAAAAAGATATCACGTGAGAACGCGGTCGCACACCAAATTTTTGCTAACTATAGGAGAACTTCATGCTAAGTGATCTCTTAACCAAACCTTCCCCAACGATGCCTGATGTCCATGTTCAGTGCAATCGCAAAGCCTGAATGTCCACCGTGGTACCATAACGTGGACAAAACAATTCATGTGGGAACCACGGCTAAATTCGAATTTTGATCATTTGGCATCTTTGAGGTCTGTTAGCCATTCGCGTTTTTATACTGTTGCCGATTCTTCCACTCTCTGCCCCATAGTCATGGGAGTATAGCAGAGTGAGGCATATAAAATCCTACTAATCCCATTAATCATTGTTAGATTCGTTCATCATTAATACAAATTTGGAAATCAACAAATCACTAATGGATGTTCACCTATAGAGACGAAATTTCTGTATACCTCCCAAGGATTGGAGGTTGCCATGAGGTGTGCAACAAGACAAAACAGTAAAACTTTGGTGTGTGAATTGATAGTAATATTCAGGGAAAAAGATTACTAATTACATCCTTCCACAGGTCCTTACTGCTTTCCATACATAAAAACATTTTCAGATGGCTTGCGAATGGAGCTGAATATGTAAGCTACCGAACTCAACTATCAGACTGGCATTAGTAATCATGGTAACTCTGGAAAACAAACTCGATGAACGTAGAACCTAATAATTAGGAGCTCCGTGCCATCAGCCCGACTCATTTACACTGCTAGTTGAACCATAGACTACGATGTTCATCGGCCTGTCTAGGTAGCAAGCTCATGGTCCAAGGTCTTAGACCGTGGTGTAAAAAAATTACGACAGTATATGCAACACTTCTAGTCTTTCAGAATAAACTGGAAGGTTTGTTTAAAATAATTATGCATAATCCTTCGAAAACCAGTGTTTCAAAGTGTAATACGTTGCGTGAAAGTCGCATGCTACTCCTATAAGTAAAAGAATCCATGAAACAACTTTCGGTCTAAAACGATTCCGGACTTGCTCATCCAGCGTAAAATTAGTTTAGTGGTTTAGTTCGGTGATTTGGTAAGTTAGTTTCTCAAGCTATGCTAAACACGCTGATCGTGACATGCCCCACTTAATTTGTGTAATTATTTATACTACTCACAAAAGTGTAAGTAACACACATTTGATTGAGGCCTTTATATATACATATATTCGTTTCTAATGTGCCCGCCTTACAGTTGTTCAGGGGAAGGATGTTATATGTAGTATAGTGTGCTGTTTCTGATATAGATAGAGACCTTCTACAAGCGTACCAGCCATACCGTTGTCACTTGCTGGAAAACCGAAAGTACGGCGTTATTTTTAGAGTCGAAGGTGAACACAGCGCATAGATGACAATAGTCTCCTCTCCTCATTATAAGGACCACTTCTTGGCAGCGAGCACTTTTACAAATAACAGCCTAACTAGCACATGAAAGGTAATTTTTGAGGACTACAGGCCTGACCACCATGGCGAACGTCTTGTTAAAACTCAATAACCTCTATTGCACTTTCCCATAGGTTCAGTGTTGTTTTTAAAGTGTTTGTCAATCTTTTGAAAGCCATGTAAAGATCTTCTACTATAGCAAAGCCTGCTCTCATCCAAGAACCGTGCATATAAGAAAATAAGCGTTTTAGGATAAGTATCCTCTCAAACAAAAAACCTGGTAAAACCGTCCTAGAATTAACACAGGTATATACCCTTGTTTTTTGGAGGGAATAGGGCAACTGGATAAAAATTATCACGACCATTCTTCACAAACTGTTCTAAAAGGCTGTAATCTCCTTTACACTGATTACGACTTGTTTCTGCGGCTTTAAAAATGACCAGAATCCAAGATACTTTTTCCCCTCATTTTCGTAATGAATGTTCCCATCGAGAAATCACTCGCAAGCGAACGCTTGACACATATGTCAGGGTGAGCATTCGAGAGCGACCAATCAGAAACAAAGCAGGCATTGTCCAAATCTATGCCCACACGACGTTTGAAAGAAATTGGGTATGCTGACGAAGTGGGGAAAGCGTTTCGTGAATTGCATTGCCCAACCAAAATGCACATGTTGCCTTTTGCTGGAGCCGTTGCGAGACCTTGTTATAAACCCACTCATTGAATACAGAAGCAGATTGTAGGTAATCTCTCGATAACAAGGTGCCAAAGATTTGTAGTCATGTATTCATGTCAGCCATTCAATGTTCTAGTTGTGCTGTTAACAGGTTTAAGACATTCTTGTTAACAATTTGCAAACCATGTCTTAAAGCTTACGTTAGGTTACAGAGTGACTTTCTCATATCGCTCCCCATGTCACTGTTTAATTGATATCGTCTGAACTGATAGCTTCTTATTTGACCTGTTTGAAATTCGAAGTGTCCAAATCGCGAAAATTTATTCTAACGTTACTTATTTCACTTGTAGTCCTATGTGTCCCCTTTATTGTGAACAGTAATTCATTCCTATTTTGCATCTAGTTGAAGGACAGTTGGTTCATCAAGCATCGACTAAGTTTCGTAACCAATGATATATGTGAAAATGTCCCTGCCGCGTATATTTTACGTATCCTCAGCTGAGTATTACAATGTCATTTAAGGACTTCATTGTCCTGAATACTTTATACAAATTGCTATGAAAAAAAATTACGACCTTCTCTACAGATGACACGGGTGGTTAGCCTATAACGTGTTCAGCCGATTTGAACGGTGAGCATACTTTGACATTGTTGACTTCACATTAGAGATGACAAATTTATCATGCGAAGGCTCAGCTGCACTTGTTTATTAGACGTTCAATGTTTTGGACAGGCAAAGCGAAATAGCTGACTCATATGACAAAAACATTGACCAAATCTAATTGGTGACAACTATTTCACCAAATCGACTTATGAAAATACTTACATGGTACAGTTTTCTCACGGTAATCACGTATACAAACATCTGTTCACAGCTGGATGCCATACTGATCAATCGCAAGTAGTATAAGATGTTTGCCGAAACTGAATGCAATTTTTTTATTTTACGTTCATCGACTTGTTTCTATCGATTACAAATAACAGAATAGTGGGTTCTAGCCCACGGTATTCGGGGAAACACGAACATTGTTCATTATTTTTAGTGGCTTAGCACTTATATGTGTTAGTGCAAACATGTTTGGCTAGAGGTTACTAGAGTGGTGCTCAACGTAAACCAGGGTTTTCTTTTTGAAGCGAAGAAACTTGAGGTCAGACATTGGCAAATATAATTCAGGTGTTAATTGCAAGTCGAACAACCCACATTTGATGGAACCTTCCATATCTTGGAAAGTGGCGTAACTGTTTTTTCCTGCCTAAATGAGACTTTCATGTCGTGTTTGGCTCGTGGTAGCCATCGCTATGTCAAAAGTAGCAGTTCCAGTCCGTGACCATTGTGATATTCAATTTTACTTCTCCACACTTTTACTCTACTCGTATGTTTACAGTAGTATACTTTTATATTCGAATTTAACGGGATTAGTCGACTTACGTCATCCGTTCTTATCCCGATCTGCATGGTACGCTGATATTCATTTGATTTTCATAAGCTCTAAATCGGCGGTAAATGGTCGAACTGTATCCAGCTTTATTACTTATATTCCGCTTCTTACTGCGATGTACCGTATTTGTTTATATGAGTAACAATAACGCACTACCTACCTTACCGCCCGAATAAACTGTAAGGTTTACAACGTGATTCCGCCGCAATGTTCTGTGTTTGTAAACCCCGCGGTAAGTGCTTGTTTATTCAAACTGTTTATTGCTTTAGTTGCAGAACCACGTCCGACATCAGTATATATGTATATGTAAGGTATTTAAAAAGGGCACACACTGAGTAGTGAACGATTTATTGTGACGTTTCGAATCCACACTAGGATCCGTTATCAAACAAATAAATGTGTTTGAATCCGTTATATATATATATATATGTATATATATATATATATATATGTTTCACTCTGCGCCAACTTTAAGATATGTATGTGTATAATATATATCCAGCTTTGAACGTCGATAAGATCAGATTATAAGGACGCATGGTCAGACCTTTCTGGTGATTTAAAAGTCAACATTATTAGCTTACAGTAATCACTTCTAACGAGTCCTCCCCTGTCTGATCTAGTAGGCATTATCTGTTAATAGTTCCCCGCAGATTTTTGCCATCAACAGTTATTCAATAGGTTGACACCGAGCGAATACTCACGCACACTACGTTTGCTATACGTCTCAGATGATTTATAGACAAGTGTACGCCGTTTTTGTCACCCTGTTATTCAAACTATATCGTTCTCTAAGCGACTTTAACTCAGGACACAGAAATCCTGTGGCATGTGTATTGAAGGTTTATCAGCCGAACACCTCCTTGTTTTACTAGAGCGTTGAATAGTGACCCTCTTTTGTGTGTGGCGAATGTGTTGACCGATACCTTCTTGACATCATACCCGAGACCTGACATGGTCCTCACACCCAACCACAGCCATACGAGTACTTCCGTTTGAAGCGGGCTAACCCAAACGTTTATATGAATTAGATGCTGAGGTTAGATGTGTGACGCCCAATTTGTTACAGTCTAAAGTTCCGCATGCTCTCCAGCAATCTGCACCAAGATCCGGAACACATGATCGTCAATTAGCTTGTCCACGTGACACTTAGGACAAAAACTCAGACATAGTGGTTAGTTGAAAAGACTTTGAAGTACCATTGAAGGAGGGTCATAGCAAGAGATATTTAAAAACTGGCAAACTGTGCTTTCATGGAATAAACTGCTAAAAGAAAAATATCACAAGCGATAGATAACGCGGAGATTGCTTACAAAAAGCCATTTGTTACAATGTTTCACGATGCTCATCTTCAAGCCGATTTTTCTCTCATTTGAACCCACAAAGCACTAGTAACTCCGTTAGCATCATGCATTACCTCTGTCGTGCCCTTATGGGGGTAGTTAGTACGAAGTTACAGATTGCGTTGAACCCTATCTACCTGCAATAAAGGGAAGTGAACTAGTTATGCACCAGCGTTTTTTTGTGTTAGCCATAACCACAGACTTTGTTAGCTTCTTCGATGATCGAAACTCAGATTCAGAGAGAGCGTGTTGTTCCCTTTGATTTCGTGCTGATAACTTCCGTTATAAAGGAAATTCTAGTGGGACGTGACTGGAGACCGAAATCTATGTGTTTCATTCACATAACCGCTTCGACCATACTGCTGTTCCCCAAGTGTGTACATATTTACAGGTAGTGTGTACTTTACTTTGCCTACTCCATTTTACAGTGTGACAGTTCAGATCGAGATACTGGTTTGCGAAAGCATAAAATGACGCGTTCGTGAACATCGATTCCAACCAGACCGCAAAGAAAGAACGTTTTTCGGTAGCCAACCACGATCACTGAGACAATAGATCGATCGACTATGTGTGACCCGAGATATCTGTATAGTGCATTCTCACTGGGTAGTGCTCTGTAACCAGATAATGATCTGTATGTTTCATAAATAGCATAACCCTTATATAAACTGTTGTTTAGACGTGCTTACTGCAGTCGTTTAATTCATCCGTTAATCAGTATCGGTCATCAGACCAACTTAAAGTTATCATTCACCTCAACATTGGTTTGAAATATCCTAAAAGAAGACGTACTCAAAAAAAGATAAACAGAGGTAGCATATGGCTGAACAGAAGAGTTAAAACAGTTGTAGACATAGGCACACCAATGGATACCACACACTTCCGTTTTGACGGGGTTTTATAATCAACGATATGGGGAGCCGCCATGTCCTTAATTTAGTAGGCTACACCTACCCACTTTACTCAGCGAAATAATCGTGACTTCATGTTTCGTGACCACGGTTCCCTCCAGCTGCTGGTGATTTCATTATGCAATGTTCGATGACCTAAACGCTCAACTGGAGTGCGGGATGAGTGGTTCAGTTATCGCAGACCTTGCAACTTAGATACTAGACCAACTCACTGCATGTCTCCAATTTTTAAGAATACGCCCTGATGAACTAACGCGTTGGTCTAGCGGTCTTTCTGCTTGCGGAGGGTGAACTATCGGAGATAATTACAATCAAATGAAACTGGTCTTTCCTACCTTGGCCGCACATCGGCCGAATCATGCTGCAAAACAAATGAGACATACAAGCATTCTGTGCCTTTCAATTAAACAAAAAACACACATCTTTTTCCTGTCAAGGTTAGCGTAGGTTGACAAAGGCAACGCGTGTCTGTGCTATTCTCTCCGATGTCTTATCAGTAATATTGTAAGTTGACGAGAAAATGTTGTCCAACTATGTAAAACGGTTTCCAACCCCAAGAAGATTGCGTGCGAAAGACAGCGTGAGATTAGGGACACCCCAGTTAAGAACCAACATTTCGCACCCTGAAGATGCACAGTGTTGCCATCGCGGTTCCTCATCCTATTTGCTGTTCTTTCACCTAGGTGCACCAGTTCAGCGCCAGAAGTTGCATGAAGGTTTCTCTGACTGATCAATTTTCAAACGAATCTACCATGTTTGTTACTGCACAGACTAGATTAACACCGTATCTTGATTCCCGTCTAGAGTCGAACAAAAAATTAGTTGTCAGTGTCACAGTGTCGACAGCTCTGGCATGTCATCGACGCCGGATGTCAGATTTGCAAGTCCAGAAGGCCAACGCATGAGATGATGACGTGGCCTGTTGAGCTGAAGTTACCAACGTGCTTGAAATTGCGGAAAGTGCACTATAAGAGTGAAATCAAACCATGTTCAGAAGGTTCATTTCAATGTAGCTGAGATTAACCACGGATAACACGATCTTAACAGCAAGCACAGCAATGAAATGAGCGTAATCAGGATGAATGCTGGCATGAGACGAAAGTGCGCGTCAACAACTGAGTGTGTCCACGATTCCTGAAAACTTTGCGCTAGTATTTTACTGGCGATAAAAATTTTCGAAACTGACGGCCTTGAAGGAACTTACGAGTTATCACAGAGTGGACCAGAAACGTTTGTTGGATTATGTCATGTACGCCGGCTGTGTAGAAAAAAACATTCTGTTGGATTCCTTTTGTATCCTAAGCCTACATCAACCATCCTTGAGAATACCGTGAGTCGGCAACAGTTTTTCGGCTAGAGAAAACGTGTAAACTGAAGATAACCACAGTCATCTTAAGAGAAATATAGACATCCTTAATCTTGTAACGGAGATTCTTGGGGACTTTATCGTTGATTGGGTGAGAACTCATAGACCTAATTTCGTACCAAACGCTGACGTACAAAATGCTGAACACCCATAGGCTGCATGCTAAAGAAACCCGACAAACCTGGCCTAAAATTGTGTTGTTGTTTTTGATGTTTTGGATTTTGTTAATGTTGTTGTTGGTCCTAAAAAGATATGTCTACAGTCTAGCTTCACACTTGAGATCTCCTGAAGCCATTTCGAGGTGTAGTCAGTCTTTCCTGGTTATGTCGTTTGGGAATGGTGGGCGGTCTATGATACAATGGTTACTGTAATAAACATGAGCGACCACACTATACTTTTCGTCAGTAGTAGGACAGAGGCTCCTGGGCGGGTGTTTGATTAACCGAGGGGAAATACAAAGAGGAATATTCGGGTGCGTTCTGGCATGAAATGGTATTTTCCGTAAATGAACTTAGCACTGACAACTGTGGTGTTCCTGGATCAGTGTTACGTACGAATGAGTGTTTATTTTTGTCGTGGTGTTGAAGCATATCCCCCATATGTTGATTTTCTGAATAAACAGTCCACGTCTTTGATTCACAACAACACTACATGTCAACAGACAACGGTTTTGCAAGTCTTTTATTGGTGAGGAAATGTGTTACCGAGTTGGGAACGCCAGGTAAAGTCTGTCGTGGTTTGTCATAAGAGATTCACACAGGAATACTTTCATTGGCGGTAAAATTAGCCAACAAACATTTCTTCGTTATCAGATAAAAATGTTTGTCCTCTCGATTGTCGGAGATTCTTAAAAGGCAAACCAAAAGACTGAATTTTAAAGCAAGAATAAATGTGGAATGTTCACTGTGGAAGGTTCAAACGTAAAGCTGTAAGTACTCCTTGAGATGGTGGTCTGTTGCTGCTTGGAGAAGGATCCTGGATGTTGCAGTTATGTATGCTTATATGTGTTACAAATAAGCTATGGATGTAACAGTTAGCAGAATAACGTTCTTTCTAGTGTTGTTCGGCCATTTGCTTGGGATACATCACTCATCAAGGAACGTCTCACAAGTTTTGCAACACTATACCCCCTATTACCGATAAAACTAGATAAGTTTCAAACCACGAACAGTAAAAGAGTAAACACTTAGGTTTTTCGGCTAGAAACCTCTAATGTTCGGTTCTCGCCGCTAATGGTTCGAATGATCTTCTGTAATTTCCGTAGAGGCTTTTGAATTGATGCCGATTTCCTGGCTCAGCAGGTTCAGCTGGAGTACTTCCAAATAAAATACGATTGTGCGTTAAGCTGATGTTATCTGAATTTAAAAACTCCATTTTGTTTCCATAACCTTTAGGTTAGAACAACTGGTTCTATTTCAAGTTGAACGTCACCCACAATTGATCGCAGCTGGCGCATTCCCATAGACATTCCAGTCAGCTCCTTCCGAAAAGAAGCACTAGACTCGAGTTTCGTTCTCATTCGAGCTCGTCAGTAGTAATTCTATCGTTTTATTTTAAAATGAATATACCGATGGTGAAAGTGAGCGATGAAACTATACTACTCGAGTAGTTAGACTGACGGATGTATTGCGTTATCAAAGTAGTAGGGAGAAAAACAAATGATCAGACAGCTGTCCCAAAAGCTGTAGTGTATCACTGCTGTCTTGCCGATACTTGCTTTGCAATGAAATCTGGTGTAAGTAGTTTTCTTCGTTTTTCTGTCTCCCATTCTTGACGTTATTGGCCAACTAACTCAGAAATCCACGAAGCGAGAACTTACACCGAAAAGGTGACTGCAGTTTGTTAATCAACAGCTCATCTGGACAAGCACAAGCAAAATACAGCCAGTCAACATTCTTCGTTATTTGGTGAAGTCATCTGTTATATGCAGATTTCTGCATGGCTCTTATCAGACCTTGTCAAAGCTAAAATGAGAATACGACTTAGCGGAAAAAATTGCCACGCGAAACTTGGGTGTCTGGGACTGTACGCTGCATTGCTGAGCCCTGCAACTCCAACTGAGATTCACTGGGTGGTCTCAGTTATTCATCGCGAAAAAAGAAAGCCTAAACAGTTACTTTGTTGTATTGAAGTGTTTCCTGAGATAGTAGTGTTATAATCAGCAGCATGCCTGCATTTATAAGATTGTTGGCTCTTTGTTGCAAGCCCACTTAGTTTGATTCACTGGTTAATTTAATTATTCTCACGTTTCTAGATGTTATCCACTACGTAATTTTAACTAAGGATATCGTGGACAATATAAACCAAAAGCACAATGCTAATGCGAGCGCTGTGGAACTGAATTTGCTTGCTGATGTAATATCCTAGCAACATGCTTTACACGTCGTAGAAAGAAGCATAAATTTATACACTTGTCGGATTAATAGGAAACAAAAGACATCCATTTGTAGCACAACTTGACGTTTACTCTCATGTGACCTAGTGGGCCACACAAGATTGAGCAAATCCGCCATATTTTTCGTCATCAGTCAGCATATTCTTACTGTCAGTTAGCCGTGTATCTTCATCAGTTGACCCGTTTGTCTACTGAGTATCTTTCCACCTATTTTAGTGGAGTGCTATGACACGATGGCTGCCACATTATACTAAACAAAATCACATTGAGACAATACATCTCCTCAGCAATGTAATAGCAAGTTCTTGTTGTCGAAGTATTCGTTTAAAAGGAGTCTGGAGTATAAGCAGCTGTATTCGGTAATTCTTTTCAGGCATATGGAATTACTAGAAGTTCATTCGACTTGTATGGAAAGTAACTAACAGGTGGTAATCGAGTTTTGTCAATGTAAAGGGTACATAACTCCTAACTGCCCACAGGTGTCACACTCTCAAGGACTTTTCAGTCAGCCGCTTCGGAAAAGAAGCATTATGCTGGAGTTCAGTCTTCGTCAAAGCGATTCAGTTGTGTATATCTTTGTCACAGCTAACAAATGAACTCTGGCTACGTTCTCCTGGAACAACCATGTTGACCACCTCACCACTAACCTCACATTCGGCATGCCCCCACAGACATTCAAAAACCCACCCAGACTCAAGTTTAAGTGTTGTATAGGCTGACCAGTAGCTTCGATAAGAGACATAGTAACTGTTATGCAAACGTTTTGTCTCAGTGGTCAGTATAAAAGTGGTAGACAGCTTTGTCGACCTTGTTGGGTCTCACCAGCACTACGCACGCACGCCGGCCGATCGATTCCATTGTTTGAAAAAAAGAAGCGTAACAGCTAACGAAAGTTATTCACTTATCTTTCTACAACTCTGATGACCGCGACCCCGTAATCTATTGAACAGGTGTCAAATCTACAATATACCGTTTAGTTACAGGTTGCATCTTCCATTCTCTGACATAGATGATGCCGAATCAAGCCAGCAACGTCGGAATAGTTGTCCACTACTTCGCTAATGGTCACAGGGGCTGAATATTTGCAGAAACCTCTCGCACCCCCTCTTGAGGCCATGTTTGTTGGCCAACCACAACGGCTTATGAGAGGAAGAAAGTAATTCTAGCGATCCTATTAACTTCCATCGGTGGCTTCAGAACTGGGACTTTTGAATTAATTAGAAATCCCCGGTTTCATTAAATTGGCTGAGCAGTGGTTTTTCCGAATTGAACTTAACAATTTCCCCAGCTTTGGTCATTGTGGTTACGACAAGTCCTACGTAGTGGCACGGCAAGATTGACATCGTCTGTGTGCTCAACGGGAAGAATGTTGTCAACAAATAGCTTGGATGCAAAGCGTGGAGAAATGAACTATATACATGGAACCGCTGCACGTTAGCTAACCAAAATAAAATTCTTGTTTCAGTAAAACTAAAAACCGATTAATGAACTTTCCATTCTCCGTCAACAGGTGTCCAGGACTCTGGTTGATACGGCCGCCTCCGGAGAGCGTAGCTAGAGTTCAAAGCCATTCTTGCTAAGAACATGCACCAGTCCTTCTTTCAAGACAGGTTGGCCGGAAAGCTTACCTAGATAGGAGGGTCGAAAACAAAATTGAGTGATGTTCAGCTCGAAGATGACCAAAACTCTGGTGAATCTTGTACGGGTAGAATCCAAAGCACTTCAGCACCAAGTGGTCCAAGCGTCAACTGATCCTGAGTTGTTAAGATAGCTCGAGGAAGAAAATATGAGAGCTTCAACCGACACCATTTCACTCGAAGTTCTTCGTAATGTCAGTCCTTTTTCGTTTCCCCCAGAGAACTGCTATCAACAACCCGATCATTTCTCCCTTGTACCAATGATATATAGGCACGCCCTTCTTCTGACTGTCGTCGATTAGTTCCCATACAGACTTTTCATGAAATAATCCCTGTCGATTCAAACAAACCAGTTCAGTTTTCTTTGTGTCTTCCAAGTACACTATTCAATACCTGAACTAAACACTATCGCAGATTCGTTTATACTCGCCTGTCACAATAATTGTAATGTCCTGTTAGCTGGTGAAAGAAATGGCATACCCTACGAAGCGAAAGCTGCACCAAACAAGACCAAAGGGTTTTAGCTGAGCTTTCACAGCCTGGGATGACAGGTCATTACGCGTGTCTACTTATCAAACTAAACTAAATTAAAGGTGTAGCCCGTTTCTTGCCAGATTTGTGTCAATGCATCAGTTAATCTTACCAAGAACAGCCAGAAAGGTACAGATGCTTTTGATGCATCCAGTACACAGTTCAAGTGCACGCTTATCTAGCTGATGTTTTTAGTTGTGCTGACGTACACCGTGTCAGCCTTGGTGACATCGGTATGACAAACACGATTCATCCCACTCTGATAGGGTACACAGTCGATGATCTCTACCTACTCCATATACACAGTGGTCCTTGTTTAGCGGATCGTGGTGAGGATTCCACTCTGTGTAGGGGCTTGCATTAACAAGACTTTTAGTCTAATCGGGTCAGCAAGTGCCAGGTAACCATGCTAGGAGTAATATATCGAAACAACAGAGAAAAAAATGTGACCCAGACAAAGCATACACCCCTATTTTGTCAAACAAGGTCATACCACAATGACATCCAGTGCATGTTAGCTGATCCGGCTAACTCAGGACGCTCGATAGTGTAAAACCCCATATTTTTGAAACGCCTGTGCAACGTTTACGTTTCCACTGCTAGTTCTAATGTAACCGTGTGATACACTCAGTGTGTACTAATCAAGAGAAACAGCATAAAATCAGAGACACCTATCTTAAATGGACAATACAGTTGCACAAAAGTAATAGCAGGACATGCAAAGTATAATCGAGACATCTAGATTTGGAAGAGACGCAAAACAGCCACATATATCCTTGGACCACTTACTAAGCCTGCAAACGCGTGAACCTTTCTAGTTAATTTGTAGATTTTCCATTGTCCCTGGATTTCACCGAAAAGCTGCTTTCTATACTCAGTTCCCATCTTTGGTGGAAATCAGCAAAGTGGTTACAGCACACTTATCATCCAAATGTATTGATCTGTTGAGAGGTTGTTTGAAAAACTTGTCCAGCTCATTACTCCTTCAGTTTCCCAAGTAAACCGTCATCACCCTCTTACTGAAAATGAATAGTAAAACCACATCCATGATGGCTAGACACATTAGTCATTGTAATGTTGTATATGTGTATAAAGTTGTCAGCACGATGTATGAATTTAGTGTCATCATATCATTATGGCAAAATCGATTTAAAAAACTGCTCAGAGTAACTCTTAACACTAAATATTAGTGAATTTGGAGCGATCTGCTTTCCTCCGACTTCCCATCACCACTCGTTTATGTTCTCTAATCACTCATCTTATGTAAAACTACCATGGAGCAGTTAGAAGCATGATATGAAGCAGCTGCGCAGTTACAACAGAATCACGTCTGACACCTCAACAAATTTTATAAGCAGTCCTCACTCTGACCGTTGACAGATTAAGTGCAACTTGATCAAAAACTTGTACAAAGACCGCAAGTAGCACCCGGTCAAATAACCGAACCAGATGGAGTCAGTCTTTTTACGTGATAACAAATAAAATTGTTTTTTCTCCAAAAAAATCAATTATTTTGACCGTTGACTTGGTGCTAATGAGTCCATTTTGAATAACGATGGTTCATCTGTGACTAAGCAGTCCTGCTAACCTGAAAGATGGGTTAAACGTTTGGAACACTAATTCAACTGGCCTCAACCGGAGCATGTAGGACGCGATATTCAGATGGTCAGTTATGGCCCTGAGTCTGAAGTTATTTGAGCGCAACGAGGTTCTGGCTTTAGCTGTCTATTCATGGGTAGTGCGGAGATACTGATATCAAAGCCGACGACAAGCTTTCTGATGAGTGGAGTAACTGATGGGTTGCATCGTGGTCCGGCATATCAACAGTTATTCACCATTCCAAAAAGAAGGTCTGAAGTAAGTTTGGCAATCACAAAGGCATCAGTATAGTCGATGATGCGAACAACCTACTAGTTTAGCACTATGTTGTTTCATCAAGCCGAGAGAAAGCCAGATACATAAGAAACGAGCAGGATTTCACTCCGGTCGACGGTGTATTGATCAAACGCTCATCCCATGAAATGAATCGGAACATCAGTACTGTTACAGATGATAGACACCCAAGACTGTTTTGTCTACGAAGTTCGCGTTTGATTCGGCTAGTCGTAACACACACTTAGCCTGTCCCCTTCTCAAAGCAGTCCCGGGGAAACGTGCGAATCTGTTATTATTAGTGTGTGCCCACTCTGTAGGAAGGGGAGTGGTTTTTGGACAACCATCTCGGAGGTCCATCATTTCTAATGCTGTTCTTCGTGCGAATCCAACCTGCACTTTTCCTGTTTTATATTGTCTTGCATGATATTCTAGAAGGCGCTCTTTGGGATCTCAGTGAGATTGATATCCGGTTTTGTCTAGGCTCTAATTTGATCAACGCGGATGAAATGACTGGTTTCTGCTTCAAGAACACAATTGTATCAGCTGATGAGCACTGCACAGAAGGTTTCACTTTAGATGAGAGAGGTCTCTGTAATCTGTTCATCATGATTTTATTATGTATTTATCGCTGTTTGTTATACAAGCGGTTTTTCTTCTAATGTCATACTCAATCTCCATTTTAATAAACTAAACAGCTATTTCTATTCTGGTGGGCTCAATATACGTATTGTGTAGATAGCTGGAGATGGAGAGCTCCGAAAAAAGAGACCTCAAAACTCTCTTGTAGGAGAAAAGATAACAAAAGAACGTGAGCTAAAGCACTTAGCAAGCCAAGACCTTACTTTACGAAGCCAAACAACAAGCTGACGCCCAAGCACTGCGTTCCTATACCCGTCACTTTTGTAGGCTATCGTCCCTAGTGTTTCGGGGCCTATGTGTACTGGTTTCAAACAAATGGTTCTGAAGATCATCGAGAATGGACACGGAGATTGTTTTGTGTGTGCATACGTGAACCTGCACATCTCGTGTGTTATAACAGTGTGTCAATCTCGACGTGTTAGATTATTCTAAAATATTTTAATGAGGTGTTCTTAGCGGTTTAACCACCAGCTGATTCAGTAGACTGGATGTTTATCTGAGCCAACTCAAACCGATGGTAAGTATCCTGATGCGATTTTGAAACACGTAACATACACACTATTGTAACTGCATGAGACAGCGGACTCTAAAAGTAAAACCAACACGGCAACCTAATTAGAAAGAAAGAAACCGACGTACGATTCCTAAACAAGGGGATGTTATAATCATAACCTTTGTAAACACATTATATACACATTATAGACATTGTTCGAATTTAGCTGTGAACCGATGAGGTTGTCGAAATGGGTTCCACCACATTGCTGCCTGTTTGCCGCTTAGTGTCATAATTTATGTTTGAGAGTTGTGAATGTTTGGAGCTCATCCGGTGAATGATCAGAAGCCCTCATGTTTGTCATCAATTCTATTTACTTGTTCCCTAAAAATACTGTACCATTTTTGCCTGAACTTCCTTGTGGATTCAGATGTTGCTACCGAGTAGACCTTACTGAATCTATCCTCAGTGGTAAAGAACAGAACCACAGATTGAGATCCTCAAAATAAACCATAACTCTTTTTTAGAAGCTTGGATAATACAGATCAAAGTTTTGCAATCTTGCAGGCCTGAAGTTTCCTCAACTTGATTCGAATCCCCCATTCGAATAGCGAGTCAGAGGCGTTGATCCACTTAGAAACCAATCTCCCCTGTAATGTTGGTTGACGTGATTTGCAACTCTCCAATTTACAAGGAATGGGACAGTTGGTTTTGTTGATGGTTCATACCGATCACCCATAAAGAAACTAACGACAGCCGCCAACAGTTTACTTCCCTGGTCAGAAGATTTCGGTTCAATTCTCAGCTGACAGGTCCAGAAACACGCAACCAACTAGGGATCTGAAGTTAGAAGGAGCATCAAGAGCTGCCGTTTATCTCCGACCTTTATTCTTGTAAACGACTGTTATCGTGGACCCGCAGATGGTGAAACTTTAGACCACGGTTGTATGCTGAACTAGGTATACTGATGGAATCAAACCGCTACACAAACATGCACACTGCTCCCAAATCAGCTGATTTGCCAATTCGTTCAAACCCAACAGTCGATATTGATTTTTTCAGACGCAACAATCACTCGTGTGATCAAGTCGAAGAAAGCGTATTTGTGTATATAGGCGTGTAGCTGGTTCACTGTCATGGGTTGCGGTGTGTCTAAATTGCCCATTGCATCACCGAACGGAGAAGGCACAGACAACCTCAGTGAACCCGGTTGTGCATCGGTCCTAGCTCAATCGCCGGTACAAGAACGCATTCTGTCGACAGAAAATGTACGTAAAGACCGGTACAGCCCAGTGTCAGTCACACCAAAAAGTACCGATTCCGGTGAAAAATCACCGAGTTTATCAGAGGACGAGAGTGATGAACGACAACCGTCTCCGATACGTATTAAAGCTCAGGGAGAAGAAGACATTCCAACAAAGCTGAGTCCACCTGGGATTGAGATGAAGAAGGGATTTGTCGCATTCGATATTCCACTGGACGATTCACAAAATATTTTGTTGGAAAGTGTACTGAAAAAGCCGTTACCCCGAAGACTTAGGGTAGATTATTGCAATTTCACCTCTGCTAATGGGAGTATTTTCTGGTTTTAGCATCTTGAACCACTTGGACATGCACCTCAGATTACCACAGAGCTATTGATGGAGAAATTAGAAAAAGCAGAGGAGAAAAGACAAAAGGTAAACGTTCTGTTTTTGGACATTTTAACGACCGATCGATAAATTACTTAATGTACTCTAACAGTCAAACGAGACGGTGTTACTGTTTTCCCTATACGGCAGTTATTGGTAAGTATGCAGGGCATGAGGTGAGGTGAACACCACTCACTAAATTGTTGATCCAGTCAAAGATCCATTTGAATAGGACAGAGAATGAGAGGATAACGATGCAATCAAGATTAAGGTTACTATTAAATAACAGTACTCGAAATCATAAGAAACATATTTACTATTGTTTGTTTTTGAGAGATGTCAGAAATGTCTTTACATCTGCAAATGGTAAGACTTGAGATTGCCTGTCGTATCACCATGGTGTAAGATAAGGGACGAGTTAAGTTTCTGTATCAAAACACTACCGAGGACAATGTTGTGTTAAATCTGCTTGAGTTTTCAGTCACATATGTTGGGTTTGTTTCAGTCCCTAACTGAAGGCAGACTCAGTCAATAAAAGTTGGCTCAGATACCAATTCTTTCCTGCTTCTGGGTCAAGTCCTCATCTTTGCCAGCCAAGTTGAAATTCTACCAATAGTACTGAAAGGTTGACTGATTGTGCGGCACGCGATGAACACATCTGAGCTAAAGAGGAGGTTGTGTTAGACATGGAAATACTCATAGCCCAATCCTTGAAACGCACATTATCACATTATTTCGGAATCGTTAGTTTTAAGTTTGTAGAAACAATAACAGCCATACTTCCTGTAACTGGTAAACATATTTGTGTATGGAGAGGATCTTTTTCAATCAGCTTGGAGCTCGTATGCATAATGGTACATAGTCCCCTGGCGAAATAAAAGACGATTTTTAAAACCCGGTTCCCAACTTTTACATCACATCATTTTCGCTGTTGTAAAACGCGCAGTCATCTGTGGGCTGGATGTTGGCAGGCCGCTCAAATCTACCAAGAAACGGACGAGACAGCCGGGTTGAACACACAGCGGGAGAAAGCTAATCAGGGCGGAAGTGAATGATCTTTATGAATAGCGATCACAGATGCAGTTTTATGACAGGTTATGGTCCAGTCATTCTGCGCAAAATAATCACGGCCATTGTGGTAGTATCCAAATTACCCAGAACATAACTCGGTGTCCACGGCTTTGTCTACAAAAGGCATATGGTGTGGGGTCGAAGAACATAAAGTCAATTTAAAGTACTTTCAGTAAATTGTGCTCGTGTAATCCAAGCTGTGAAGATCCCATTAACGGCCCTCAAATGAGGTGGGCGTCTTTCTTCACAACAAAATTAGATTAAGTGTAAGTGTTCTGACGACAACCTGGACGATTACCCAGGGTACCGGTTCCTAGCTGTCAGTATTATGGCATACACACTGCCTGATTTTGACGAGTCCATGGGACATTTGTGACTTACGATAAGCATACTAGTCATTCCCCCCAACCTCAATAAGCTGAGAACCCCGTGCTTTCCTACCTTGTCTTCTGTATACGGTTCTGCGTTCGGAAACTTCAGTTGGGACCGTCCAAATTCATCTGCACCTATGGGACGGACAACAAGACAAACAGGGAGACAGAAGTTTATCCACCCACTGACCGATTAATGCATCAACAGTTGGGAAGGTTTTCACATTGCACTGAAAGTGAAACTCATTTGTGATTATGCCGATACACCAAACTGGTGTTATCGCACATGGGATAAAATTTTCAACTAATTCCTGAAACGTCATTTATGCTTACCAATTTCAGTGTTCGTACATACGGCGCTTTCTATCTTGCAACAAGCTTTCACTCTGTTCAGGAACCTAGTGCGTTACCTTACTTCCGATCTCATTTATCGATTCACAGCGCTCGTTTAAAGATCCCCTATTTCATGCCACTGCTTTAGACCCAACTAATTAGTTTATGCGTTCAAGGCGATTTTCTTCGAGCAGTTGACTTGACCCTGACGTCCGACCTATTGATGCGCATAAAACCTTAGGTCACGTCATACTCCACCGGTATTTTTAATGATGGTGACAAGAGGGTTAGTTAATAACGTTCTTTTAAGTAAGCTTTATTATTACAAGATTCTATGAACAGCTTCTAACCACCGAACGAACACAGCAAATGAAAATGGTAAGTAGATGACTCTGAGGACGTGTCTGATGCCTAGAGCCGATCAAAACATATTCCAGTTTTAGCAAATAAACCCAGGAGTTTGTGTTGCAACATGGAAACGTCGGCTCCGTCTTTGCCACCTCCGAGTTACCCGCTGGTCTGCAATACCGCAGGTTGCGTAAACCCGGGAAAGATTGATTCGTGATTAACAGGGAGAAAACTTATCTGATTGCGAATGAAATGATCACGTCTTTAATGTGACAAGTCTTAGCTTGTTGATGTTCTTTTGCAGCGCTTTCTGACCTATATATCGCTTACATCTTTGTTGTTTGCAAAGATCTCTGGAACTATTTCCTTCATGCAGAAATAGCAGATAAATGGGTGAATCTATTCGGCCAATGATGCGAAGTTTCCTGGTAGATCATACATCAGCTAATATCGATTACGCGGATGACACTGTCCTACTCAGCCCCTCTGCATGCAATCCACACTCATTGGGCTAAATGGCTTTGTTGGTCTGTATAAAATATGTTTCTCAGCTTCAAAGTGCAAAATATCAACACAAGATCTAAACTACCTCACTCCTATTCCTGCAGACAGTTCACTCAAGACTGTGAGTCATTTTCTTTACTTAGGAAGCATCGTATCATTATCTTTTAACAACGCTGAGGGGATATCAGTCAGGATGGTGAGGGCATACTTCGTTATCACAGACCTTAATCGAAAGACCTCCAGATAGAATTGACAGAAAGGGAACATGATGCCCTATACGGCTTACACGGCCTCATGGACCATAACAAAGCAGGATGCAGTCATGCCCTGTCCTTTGTATTTGTCAGCTGATTCTCGCCAGGTAGGATAGACGTATATGCGATTTGATTGTTCATCAGTGCTTTTTTTTATAAATTTCTCGGAAACCCGACGGTTGAGACACATAATCCGTGTACCACAGTAGCGTTTACCCCCCTCCCCCAAAGCATCGATCATCAATTACAAGAGTTGTTGATTAAAAACGAGGTTGTATTAGTAACTAGAACATATGCAGCATGAAAACAAGATAACTTTTTGGAAGTTTCAAAAGCACTAAATCAACCAAAAAGATTTTCCACAACATATCTGCGATTTCCATCCTAATACTGAACTACTGGATTCGGTCCCTAGCTCCAAAAGAAACAATGCTTAAGAGTTTGATTTGTTAGTGCAGAATATCTGAAGTCAAACGAGGCTTATTGGACTTGTTCAACGTCTAGGAAGAATAACAGTACTCTCCGATCGTTTTTCATTACGCTACTCCATTGCAAGGAATACCACAGCCCAATGCCGACTGTTACAACCCAACCAGCCGTGTGGAATCAGAACACGAGACTCGAGAGCTTACACTGGAATCCTACCACTTATTTCGTGATGAAATGAATGCGACATGTTAGGCACAGATATGACCAGTCTGAAAAACAACCAATCCGAAAGCATAAACCTGTTGATCCAATTTAACCAGACCACCAATGGCTGGCAAGACAAGTAAGCAAGCGTTAGGACAAAAGTACATGGGCTATCTGTAACAACGGGAACGCGTCCGCAACACCGGAGGTGCGAGTATTCCAACACTCGGCCTAGTACCTCAAAGCAGGGGAGAGGTATATATAAAAGCCCACAGCGAGTGGATCGGGCACAGCATGGGCGACCGGATGAGTCATCGCTGGGCTGGATTGCACCAACGGATGAGAAACGGGAGGCAAAATACGATGGACAATCAGATCGGGGGCACAATTATTCCAAACCCCAGAGGAATATCTCGATACAGTCGTGAAATACGGTCAAAGTCCACAGCGGATTCAGTGCAGACTACACGAGCGGCCAGACGAGCCATCGCTCTACGAGATCGGAGCAACGGACGAGGAATGGCAGGTGGAAAACTCTTCGATAGAAGCCGTCGGTCACAAACACAAACCGGGGATGTTGTGGACAGTCATTCTGATTCATAAACGCGAGCGCGTGCATAGCATGGTGATCAGCGAGTTGGATAATAAAGATTGTACTTTATTGGACGCCTTTTCCGCCAAAATCGTGCTACAACAGAACTAGATTCAACACTATTAGAAGTCATGTTTACGATATCCTTATCATTGTCATCATCACTACAGTCAGCAGCAAAAGTAGCACTATAATCCACACTAGTATCATTAACAGTAGAATCACACGTTACGCTAAACTTGTGATCTTATGTTGTACGTTAAAAATAGACATCCATGTGGCCAGTTATTTGATTTCATCGTTAGTTGTAGTCTGGACTTTGAAAAATTGTCAAGGCCTCCAAATGATCAGTTCATATTTCACCTTACAAATTGCCACTCAATTTAATTGTGTTTAGATTTAACATTTTCGCTTCTGTCGTCTCCTGTTAAAAGGCTCTGGCGAAATGGAAAGAACAGTCTGCAAGAAGACGAGAAATGGCGGTACGAAGAAGCGAGCATATGGGTGATAACAGTTCCACAATGCAGGTAATACTCAGAAATTTTTCGGACTGAGAATTTTTATTACCATCGCTAGCGTTGACAGTGAACAATAATGGTTAACTATGCACTGTTGTATAACAGCGCTCCTTTTATGACCTTCTGTCTACTGGTGCCATGGGTCAGGTAAACAGTCACCGACTTGGGGTACAGAACCAAGGCGAATACCGTCAGGTTGCCCCCCGTGTACAGATTATGTTCATGTTATTATCTGTTGCTGCTGTGTCCACCCTGAAAATTACTGACAGTGCAAGAAGAGCTACTGGATTGTCGTCATTGTTGTTTTGCCAAGCTGTCGGCCAACTATGAACAGTTAATGGAAGAAGACAGTGTAAACCACATCGGGACAGCTATCATGTTTACAGCAGTTTTATTCTCGTTTGTTGCGTCACTGTTTATTTTTACTATTGCATTCAAAATCTAAATTCCTGAAAGGTAGTGCTTAAGTGAGTTTGTTCCGAATTATTGGCGCAGGTTGAATAGTTCTAGTCATTTTTTCATGTATTTCAACACTTATATTGCTGTCTTACTGTTGCGTTCTCCACGTTTGTGTATCTACTGGACTTGTTGACAACGTTGCAAAAATGACATGCCCGCTAGTGTCATCAGGCGAATATACTAAAACATGTAAACTATATTAAAATAGCCAACATTAAATGAATGTGTCTAATCTGTTCGCTTTGCTTTTCCGCTTGTCCGGGTTACATATACCAACCTTGATTAGACAGAGTCCACTTAAATCAGCCGCATATATAGCTCGCCCTTCATTCTGCTTAAATGATTCAGTTTCGATGTTACGAGTCTCGATATTCTCGATAGCATTTGGGCTGTTAAGTGCTGGGTACCAAAAAGTAAGCTTTCTCCTTGTCACTGTTGAGTGAATCTGATGGTGTAACTATGACTTGACACTATTATAATCGGTCAACAACAGTCCTCATGCCAAGCCATACAAACAACCGAAATGTAGCCTGATCGCTGAACGTGAGACTTGGTTGGCAAAAAAGACTGAGGAAGTGGAAATCACTTGTGTTTCATGGAAAACTGACAGACTTTTTAAGCTTATCCGCACTAATGATCGAGACTGTCCGTCTGTCAGTGAGGCCATCAGCGAGGCAGATGGCATACACATCCATCATAAGTCCAGAAGGTTGGAGTGGTGGACGGAACGAAGGAATCGATTTAGCTGGTCTCCTGCTTCTACTGTGTTGCCACCATAAACTTGCAGCCTAGACACTAGATTTAGAGCCACCTATTAAGAGAGAGGTCAGGAAATGTATTTTGGCTCACAAATTAAGTAAAACCGCTCGACCATGTGAACCACTGCAGGCACTTTTTAAAAAATGGTGGGGAAGCATTAGCACAGGCCTTGGTTCAATCGGTTCAGCTGATGTGAACTACGGTGAATACCCTTCTTTGTCGCAGCCATTCCATTATAGTTCCAATATATTCAAGTAAGGAGTCGGGGAATATTGCGAAAATCACATGGGGACTAGCCTGACCCCACGTTTCTGACATCCACTATAATTCGTCCATTCACTGTAGCTCGGGAGTCAAACATTATGGGAGGGCAGGCAAAGCTTCGTCCAGGACTGGGATTTGTTGACGAACTTGTCAGTTTTCGTCAAATTCTAAAGCAGCGTCATAACCACCATCGGCCAACAATCGTCGTATTTCTCGACTATAGAGATGCGTTTGATTCAGTGAATCGACCTACACGTTTAGAGTTGTTTAAAAGCAGAGATGTGGTGACCAATTACTTGAACACAGTATCCACGCTCTATTCCCATAATTCATCTCAGGCTAGGTTTTACGGTGAACTGTCCGACAGCTTCAGCATCAGGAGCAGCGTACGTCACGACTGATGTTGATTATGCTGGTGATGGGGTGTTGTATGACAATCTCCGAACAGCACAGACATTGCTGGATCCAAGTTCACGTTCCGTTAAATAATTGTAGTAACAAACTGACAATGTGGTTGGATTTAATGTTTGATAATGGAGTTACCGAGGTTTTTGAACTGTTTATGTACTGGAGAAGTTAAATCGGCTGCGGTGAGAAATCCAGATGAGATGGCAGTTAATTGTCCTGAGTGGCGTGAAAGTTGTTGTTTGACCAAGCTGTCCGCGAACTAAGTGACACGGGGGAGCGACGGCTGTAGGTAAACTGTCCAGCTGACAAAGCTTCGCTTCCACTCAGAGATCGGTTGTTCTCTTAGAATGTGTAGGTACCTGTTGTGTCCAATCGAATGCAAGTGAGCCATGCAGTCGGCCAATCAGATTGTTCTGACCTTCAAGCGATCGATAACACATGCGGGCACCGGCTGCCTGTGGCTTGTGGACTGAGAGTTTTCCGTAACGTTACTTGAAGCGGTTGCTCTAATAAAGCCTACTTACTACTGGTATTTTCCGTCGTTCTTGAATACAATAGTACCTTAATGTTGAATGCCTGAATATAGGTGTGGGTTTTTAGTGGTTACTTTCTCTCTTTTTCTTCTATTTTTCATGGCTATGGCTTAGTTTTTACCTTCCGGTAATGTGACAGTTAAGCGTCAGCAAAAACCACTGATAAATTGCTGTCCACGATGACGAACATAAGGATGAAAGATCGTTTCGTACTCTCAATAAGTTGACCGCAGAAACCAAAGCAGACGACCTCACATTCCTAAAGCAAAACTAAAGTTTTTCTATGGCTTGTGGGCTGCTGATTATGTGTTCGTTTTGTTTAGTTTTCGCATTAAACCGGATGACCTCTTTTTAACAAAATCCACTGTTGGAATTTGGTTATTCACTGGCTTGTATGTTTTACAATACAACGCCATTAGCTAGGGTCATAAAATTCTAGAACATGCTGCCTAGCTCCACAGTCACAATCGACAGGATTGGAATATACAAAATTCTACTTAACGGGTTGTTAGATGTCAAACACATCCATACAGATCACTAATGTGTACACCCATCCTTGTGTTTACCTGTTTTGTCATTGTATGTTCTTGTGATTGTCGACTGCATAAGTGTGCTGCCTGTCAGTATAATTCTCCCTGGTCTATTTTGTTTCTTTGCAAGCTTTCATTACATTACTGAACTGTCCAATGAATTTCATTAACACAGAGAGAAACACTCAGCTTTTTGCATTTCTATTTTCTGTGCACATCTGTGAGCCCATAGAACTATGGGAAGCTCATAACAACCGACCGTTGTTGTTACCCGTTAACTATCACGGATAAGTATTGCTGGCCACAAGTGCGATTTGCAGAGTTGAAGTATAAATGACTGATAGTTCATTTCACACTGAGCAGAAAAAGAAATCCCACCACCGAATAAGCGGTAGGTCGCTTACGATGTAGTTCTTCATTACAGGTTTGGGAAACATTCATTAACACAGAAAAGCAGTAACCTAACGATGGCAAGTAGATGAGATTAGCCACTTCGGTCACAGATTTCTCAATGCGAAAAAGCTAACTCCTGGGATGTTTTATTCGTTTACCTATGACTTGGTCTATTTTTCCATGCTTCCATGTGATCTGTCTAAGTGAAAAGCATGGTATGTATACAAAATAATGGATTTTAGGAATGTGCGTAATTAAGTCTGGATTACTTAAACGTACGCCGCATATCATTCTTCACCGTTTCGCAAACCGAAGCTCGCAGGTAAGTTTCTCTTGCTTGTAGGCAAGTCAAGCTAGTCACCTTGAAAAAAGTTCTGTACCCATCAGTTGTCAGTAGAGCATGCACTGGCAGTCCACCAAAGTCCATCTTGTTTAAACTGAACGTTTAGTTGCACGGGCTCAACGCCAATCAGAAGAGCAAATCTCTACAACCACCTCTTTCGAAGCAAGTATCATACCTTGATGGCCGTCATCACTTAGTGTTGACAGCGTCGGCAAGCTTTTCTGAGACTGTTTTAGGTGAGGACTTCGTGGTTTGGTAGACTGTAACAAAATTGTTTCGTTTTTCTTCCGCCGCCCATTTTTGTCTTAGTGATCCCAATCAATAGCCGAATTATTTATTAGATGACTCTGGCGTGTGGCACGTGCGCTAGATCTTCTTTCCGTTAGCCTTCCTGATACTGGATGATGAATGTTCGGTTATTGCTGAGCCATTGACCTCACACCGGACACATCGTGCGTAACGACTCAGTCGTATTCAATTTTGAGTAATGTTCAGATTGCCTGATCGTCTCGACTGACTGTCCATTTTACCTGATGATCCCACGATCAGAAATTTTTGCCGAATTGAAGTCAGAGAATCATTGTACTGGTTGAACGATATTTGAGTTCCTAGTGAGCAGCAGTAAAGGTTTGTTTTATGTAACTCTAACAGCAATCAAGACTGATCGCAGCTATCGCATTACCGTGGAATTGTTAGTCAATCCCCTTCGAAAAGAAGCACTATGTTCAAGTTTCGTTCTCGTTAGAGCTCGTCAATAGTGCAATTGTTCTTCACGGTCAGGATTAAAACTCTGGCCAGTTCCACATAGCCAGCTTCACAGTCTATTAAAGCCCATGACTGTAGCTCGTCTACAGCAAAGTTAAGTAAGAAGAGCTTAGAAAACTTATGGGGTCGTCACGTAATGAAAAATCGTCATAGTCTCTTACCCGGCTCAAGGCCTGGTAGTGGATGGCTTTAAGGTTGTTGACACGGACGCCTGGCACAAACTGTGCAGAAGAGAAGCTCAGTTATCTAAATCAACCACCGTTGTTCAATTTCAAGCAGCTAGTGGAGCGTACGGATGACAGCAGTGTGTCCATGACCAAGACAAAACCTAGTATGTTCCTCACACTTACGTCGCTCTTACATTAAGCTTTACCTATAGAATGTATAATCCGTAAAAGGAACTAGATCAGTCGTTCGACAGTTTGCGGACAACATGTATGATCCTTTTTTAAAAAGGTAAGGAACTTGAACAAACCCCCTTCCTCTATTCAAAGTACCGGGAATGAAGCTGTCTGTTCATTGATCATTGGATGAACCACCATCCTTAAAAAGAGGCCAGGGTAGCTCGTCCGAGCCACACTTCTTTTAACATTCAAGGACCTGCGTCCAAGTTAGACATCTGCTTTCGTGAGTAGAAAAACACCAATAGGTCATGGATCAAAGGCGGTTCCCGAAGTGGTAGCCAGCTGATGTTTCATAGTAGGCAGACAGCTATTTTCAAAAGACCTCTGTTGTTCACTCATATGTAACGAGGAGTTGTGGTTTGACCAACCTCCTGAAATTCGAAGTGAAGTCCTTGACTGAATAAATCGAAATACTTGTCCGATTCCCTACCAACACTCTTGTAAAAACCGAGTTCGCAATACATCTTACTACGGAATAATCAAGTGTTAAGCATGTTGCTGCAAATTCGCTAGGGTTGCATGTCCAAATTATTCGTGTGTAATTTTACCAAGTCAAATACCCCCACAGTTTATGGTATTTTTTAAAATCATTCCAGCCTACAGAAGAAGTCGAGGATCAATATTCCAAAAACACGGACCAGGAAAAGAAATGCTACCAACACGACCTAGGTGCGTTATTCGTTATGCACTAGACAAATTTATTTTGAAATGACTCACTTTTAAATATGCAGACTTGTTCTATATTCACCTTTCTTAATTCTTCTCAGGTCGAAGGTGAGTAGTTCTGATAACCAATCCTGTTAAACTGTTTACAAGCGGTATGTAGTGTTGTCTTTCCCGAATGTTCGGGTCAAAACACACCAACAAAAGGGAACCGTATAGGTTCTTTAGTTTAGGGAGAAAAGAGGGGAAAAGAGATAATTTACTTCATATAAACTCATATGTTTAAGCATAACTATGTTTATTTGTAACTTTCCGGTTCTGACTCGCCACCTTCTGTAGATTAGGTGGAAAAGTATATTAGATGAACAAGATGTGAGTAGCTAGAAATAATTTGCGGATGACAGATCATTTGTAACGTGCGCAAAAATAGAGTGTAATATTACCATCGAGTTGCTGATTACGTTAGATTACGGGTCCGCAAACCACAGGACAGAATTGCGATAGGTGCAATCCATCAAATAGACTTGTCAAAAAATCAGCTAATTGGAAAATAAAGAGCGGGCTGTTCTATCTGGTGGGAAAGTTAATTCAACCAATCTTCAGTGCAAGTCAATTTGGTCTACCCAAGGAAGATTGTCATATGACAAGAAGATGGGGACACTCGATTAGTTCCCCCTCTATTAATTCCCCTTACTGTCAGTGGTCTTTGTGGTAAGCCGCTTTAGTGTTTTTCTAAACTATTCTCTGATTATTTCCGTATTTTTCAGGTTAATCTCAAGGTCTGTGTCGAACACGGGATCTGAAACTGTAGTAGTGCTGTTACTCAAGTTGGGTTCAACAGGGATTTCCAATCTTTCTCAAATGTTCGTTTATTCTGATTTAGAGTTCTCGCACGGTCGATCCAACACAAACCTGAGAATAATCTCTGCAGTTAACTCATGCATACAATTGCTGATTCCTCAGAAAGGGTACAAAAGCTACATTAACCAATTTGCAAGGTTTAGTGCTTTGTTTCGGCGAATTAACGACAAACAACTTAAAGCAGGATAGTCCACTGACTTCACCTCCAAAAGCTCTGAGTTAAATGATCCACACGGGAAGCGAAAACCGATTTACAACAGCTAACCTACTGCCTATATTTCCTATATACTGCTGTGCATACGAGTGGTTTCTTCTGTGATATTATTTCCTCTCATGTCAATGCACTATCAGTTTTGTTCGTACAGAAAATAACTGACCTTAAGTTGGATGAGAGGATTACGGATAAATTGACGACGTAACAGTCAGTGACCCAACAGGTCCTTATTTTGCAGATATGTCTTTTGGGGAAGCCTGAAGAGTAACTGTATGAAAGTGTCACTGTCCCCCTCTAAATATGTAATGTTGATAACATTAAGATTTTACTGATAAACGTCCTTTCACTTTATATCAATGAAACTTGAAGTCTGCAAATCAAACTTCGTTGTATCTTACTAGGTGGTAGTCGACAACTACATTTTCTTTGACATCAACTTCGGACGTCGAGTCGTATTGATTTTCCACGGATGAGGTCTAACAAAAACCCTTCTTTACTGACCCAAAAAGCATCTGCCAAACAGACTGATGAAATAAAGAGTGAAAACTTCTTTTTAAAAAAATCGATAACATTCTGGAAAATTTTACTGAGGCCAACTGACAGTACCATGAAAACATCGGAGTTACTACGCTTCATTTTGGAGAAAACGAAGGCAGTTTCTCAAACATTACTTAGCGGTAACTATTTAATCAAAAGCTTGAGCAATGTGCTTCTGTAACATGCAAGCCGGCCGTTTACACGTGCACTGTCCGACACACCTGCGGACCAAATGTGGGGCAACGTGGAGACACCAGGGGACAGCGTTCTTCCGAAGTAGGGGTTCCAACAAGTCCTGTAAAAGGAAACAACAAGAAACAAACATGAGCCAAAGGCCCAGTAAGCCATGCACACGACTTACACAAACGATAACTAGAACGGCGTCGACGACACAGCAGCACGCCCCGATAAACAATACAAATTCAATCTGTGCGCGCTTGCTGGTTTCGACCGCACGTTACACTTCCACATCAGAGTTGACTCACAATTATCCAATCGTGCAGTTGAGCATTATGTTAGATACTACAGGTTGACTCACCATCGCAATGCTAATCTCTCATTCAATCATTTTACTGCCCACGTAGTGTACCAGTTTAATTCCAGTTGTACTGATCTTTACTCAGGCAAAACGCACCAGTGGTTTCAGCAATGCATGACTGAGTTTACCTTTAAGAGGTCAACGACAGACAGTCTTGGAGTTAACTGTCGCCCGAGGCAATCCTGAAGACTTCGAGTTACCCCGATGCCAAACCTACCTTAACCAAATCCTATAGAACATTGTTGTGTAATCGCGACTAATCGCGACTGGTAGCAGTTAGTAAAACAAGCTACTGAGACTAAATCTGAATATTGACATCTCGGAACATGTCTTTACCGAAGTACTACCAAACCAGTACTATATCCAACATGTCTAAACATTACTGCAGCCTCTTGAGTGGCCACACAACAAAACATGATGTGTACTTTGGGATGATATACGTTTCGCCATGTAGAATGTGTACATGTCTTCTCAGTTGTGTATGACAACTCTCATGGATGGTACACAAAGTCAATGAGTGGGAATGACAGGTTTACTCGAGTTTGTTTTCTTTTTTTACCTGAGCAATTGAGATGATCAAACAGAAAGATAGGATTCGGATCGCATCTCTCCGATTTTAGACTACTTACAACAGATTAAGTGATTGCAGACTTTTACGTGTATGCGAAACATCTTATCTGAACAAATGCATGCACCCTAGCAGACAAGCTCGATTCTGGTGTACCTTCACAAGATTACTTACAACACAGTTACACAGGTAAATGTAAGTAGGTTGAGAAATAAATAATTTAAGAGTTTGAAAGAGATAACGCCCTCAATAGGTTGGGTGTGAACAGCAGTGACATAGTCACGGATTTACAGTCGTATCTAAATAATAGAAAGCAAAAGCAGAGACCGATGTATCATAAACTAATTTTTGGTATTATACCGAAAGTCCGGATTTACATATATGTCTTTCAACTTTCATTAGTTGCCAGAACCGCCATTACTTCAACGTCCTGTCACACTGTCTACCGATTGCTTACAGCTGTTGTTCTGCGACTGTCTGGATGTTGTTTTGTGAGTAGATTACAAGGTTACGGTGAGTAAGTTTGCCTCCTGGGTGCAAGGCTCCTGTGTTCGCTAACTTGACAGTTATATTGGTTCTCAGCATGAGCTCCAGCCCGAACACTACTGATGTGGCATTCGGAGAGTTAACCAGTTTCTACGAAAGTCGTTCCTGCATAGAGCCATTAATAATCTGTCAATACGATAAGCAGCGTATACTATAGTCAACGCATTCTTACGTTCGATTAGTGTTGGGGTGTGGCGAGGTACTTTGGACCGAGGAACAACAAATTCCGGTGCACGAATTAGCTGATCTTTTAAGTATGGTCTGTCTGGCCATGTGGTTGAAAAATGCGGCCTGATCGTTAGAAAGAGAGCATCAGACTTATTACGTTTGGACACCGCTGTCTTCACTGATTAATCCACGTCAAGTTAGATGGCCGCGCGAATAACGTGATGGTTTATCGACGAGTATTTTGAAAAGCGCGATCAACTGGGCAAATAAGTGGATTGTACAATTTAGGAGGGTTTGGTGGCCTACTCCGCATGTTTCCTAACCATTAACTGCTCCGGGCATTATCTGCTAAAACCACTAGCAATTGGATAAATCCCACAAATCCGAGATTTGGAGGAAGAAGGGAACGCATAAGGATAATAACTCGGCCGCTACTGTCTACTGACGTCCACTTATGTGATGGCGGTTTACAACAGACTCCAAGTGATTGCCAATCTTTTCTAGAACCACTTGTCGAATAGAATCGGTAAGCAAACTGTGACAACATAGGATTGTACAAAAGCACTGTCGAGCCAGGATCCGCGTGAGTGTTCCTAGTCATGCACTGCAGTGTGTATGTGCAAACTACTTAAAACTCGCACTGTTTCGTAACTCAGTAGCAAGCATGTCTAGAAAACCAAATAGGTTACCAGATAAGTTGTTAAAATACACCTTCTAAACGTGTGCTTGCAACAGAAATCAGTCCTTAGTTTTAACTGAATACCACTCATGAAGATCAGAATTTGTGAAACTATCAAAATGATCACTCTCACATGACCTCAAGCACGGTGTGCCACCACATCATAATCCACTCCGGAAGATAAACACCAATAGCTCGAGGTAACCGTCACTTGAAACGTAATGAGTCCTATGATGTCAACAAACTTTTTCAAAGTAATCCGAATAGATGTGTTTATCTCGTGAGTAATGAGACAGATTTGATGAATTATCGCTGTAGGAACAAAAATCTCAGACCTATACTGATTAGGGTGACAAAAATGTATGAAGGTAGAAACTACTCCCCATGATCATCATTATCATCACCACTATCATCATCGTCATCAACATCTTTCTTATCTTCATTTTCATCCCCCTCACAGTCACTAAAACCCTTGTCGCAAATTGTCAGGATCACTTCCACCTTCCTAGGCGTCCTCGTTAGTGTTGTCGTCCTGAAGTGCGTAGCTCGTATCTGTGTCCACCTAAAGTTGATTGAACAGCCTTCACCTCAGTCAACTGATGACAAAAGTAGCAATCTCTAACAGATTATTCTCACCAGAAAAGCAGGTTAAACGCCATCCGTAGCTGTTGTACTAATGATAGATTTCAACGACGTTTCAAAACGCCAGTTATGGTAACAAGTGATTGATTACAGTCTTTTTGTCTTCTAGATGAATCAATGACTTCTCACCTTCCCCTCGATGAGAACAGAAACGACAGTGAGAATTGGACAGTGCCCACTGTTGCTACCGGCCTGCTCTCACCGACCAACTTACTGTTTGAACTCCCACAATCCGAAGAGACCGAACAGACGATAAACCAGAATAATAATAGTGCGGAAGCACGAGTGATTGTTCCTGAATGTTATACACTGGAGCAGGACAATATGGACTACTCCGGACCGTGGCCAACCTTACTGTCATATGAGCAAAGCAATGACAAGGCAATGCTACGAGCCTCACATACACGAATGGGATGTTATCTACAAGCTGTCCAGGAGGAGGACGGAGAAAATGACACTGACGAGGACGATGACGATTCTGAATCGGAATCAGCCTCTGATCGGTTTAGAGCCAAACCTCAAGTGTCATTTCACACTAGTGACAATTACGACAACAATTGCGGGATGTCTGAAAGTAACCGCGAGCGGACCTCGTCCCGTAGGAATGGTTTCTAGTTTATAATCCAACTGTTTCTACATCCAAGGGAAGAGAACTGTCTTGAATGCTCACAAATCTATATGAGGAAACGCCTGGAGATTTAGTGGTTTCATTTATTTCCTTGAGTAGTTTAATCGTCCTTTCACCTGTCACTTTGGTTTGGCCTTCGTTTTAACCATTTTTATGACCAACTGTTATTTATGTCTCCCTTCTTTCTATCATACCGTTATTTGGATCACCTGTTCTAGTTACAAGAAATGCAAGTGAATGTATGAACATGCTCGTCATCGCACGGACAAGGACGTTTTTTGTACGCAGACATTACGTGCACACAATATATCTTCGATCTTAGACCAAATTGAGCTGGTCCGGAACCCATGTGAATATCTGTATCGGACTTGACTGTGGAAGGGAAACCAGTTCCGCGATGCCGTTGTGTCTGATACTACACTTCTGTCTTAGAATTGAGCAATGACCTTAAACGGAGGTGCTGGGACAGCGAATGCAACAATCAAAGGTTGAATCTATATGAAAGCTTAATGTGTTGGTTTTCACACAGGATGCATTTGCAGTCACATACATGTTGATGTGTGGTTCTTTCTCAAATGTTTACGTTCCCGCTTGGACCGTGTCTAACCACACCAGTGATGATAACGTTGTTGTTACTGACAACGTTCACATGATCATTCGTCTGAATTTTTAGCTTAATAGTGGATAATGATGCGAACACAGCCATTATAATAGACGCCTTTCGTTTGAACTGCTCTTGTTCTCCATATAGTTTTTGTGGCTACTTCCCAAGATTGAATGGAGATGTTTGCATGAAGACCTAGCACACAGCCTATCAGTCTTAGCAGTGGAAAACATGATGAATCTTCCTCAACCGTGATGGAGATGTTTGACGAGATCATCTGATTTTAAAGGTGTTGCCTAATTGGATTAAACATTCTTAGTCCCGTGGTAGACTAGAAACTCAGCACATTCTACAGTATATTGTAATCATCTCATCCGGATACACTAACAGTCCAGTTTATTTTTTCGACTATAGTTGACCAACCCAAACAAATCTCGGTAGTACGTTCAGCTTCATCGCAAAGATCTCACACCAGGATTATCCATTGCGGTAAACAGAACAACCACAGCGTCTTCTCCACAAATGCCCAAATAACCTGGATAATCCTCATCAGCGATGGTGGCTGAACGTGTAGGTGTGAAGTATCTGGTCAGTTTAGAGGTAAACACGCTCGTCTAATCATCAACAGAATGTGTGTCCTTCTGATAATCTATTCCATCACCATCATCACCATCGTGACTATTATCACTCTGAGATTCGTTAGAGTTTTTTCAATGCGATTTCACCTCTTCCAGTCTGTATAGATTTTTAATCATTTCGCTCTTTGGATTCCTATTATCCTTTTGACCAACAGCAATTCTATTTCATGTTCTTGTTAACGAGTATGCTTCAGTTGTACCTTGCAGCTTCCGCTTAATCACCTGACTGACTGTCTCAGACATGACTAGATCGATTTCGCCTAGCTGCTTGCTCCAGCACTATATAATGCGTATGTTAATTTCGCAAAGATAACCGATAAGATGCGAACGAACTGTCAATGCGCATGACATCTGACATGATGTTGTTGGCCATTTTCAATGTTGAATTCGTAGATGCATGTCTGGTTTGTTTGTAGGAAGTTTATCTTAAATTTGCTTTTATTTTGTCATTTGTTGCTTGCAGTGAACAACCATGATGAACTTTTGTGCCAAGACTAAGCACAGAATATTTATTTTCTTCTTGTTTACAACTACCATTACTTACTAAACTGTCTTGCTTGGTGTTGGTCAGCACACTTTCACCTTCATCTACACCCAATTGTTTTAATGAGCAAATTTTCTCTTGACCAATTGCGAGACCGCTTTTGGTCGCTCCATTTTAGAAGTCCCTTTACGTTAGATAAGTTGAGTATCCGGGTAATTTATATTCAGGATGAGAGAGCACTATTATTGAAGTTTTGCCAATAGTATTCTATAGGTTTCAGTCGTTTCGATCGTCTTTTGTAACGTTCTTTTCGGATTCGGAAGATAGTCCTACTAATCGGACCATCTGAATCGGCGTCATTGGAATTCATCAATGCAGAAAGAAGACATTTTGCGATATATTGACATTTCGATTACTCTCATTAGTCGCAAACGTAAACCATGCGAGTTGTATATCAAACACAAGTAGAGTTAGACAGGGTATGGACACGCATACAGTCACACCATATGTTATATCACCATCACGGCAACCCTACGAGTTGCTTCAACCACTTTTGTGCACATAACGCCGGTTGCTGAATTCTGATCAACATGGTTTCGCTAAAGACCAGTAGCTTCGGGTGTTGTTAACTTAACAATATTTTGAATGATCTAATTAGGTCAACCTGGTGACCTGTTATCATGAGTTGACTGGCAATCGATGATGTAGGGCTCAGTGATGTCAGATCGTTGTGTCATGAGTTGTTTCAACAAGTTCGGGACGTGCCCTGCCACTCGGTGAGATAACTATCGGTCTGTCCTGCCTACGTAAACGTCACCTCAACTGCAAGTAAACTGATAGACAATGTGAGAGGCAGAATGGTCGGGCAAACTACGTTTGCGATAATGTAGAATGCGTCCTTGATGATTTCAACCAAACTTTGGTTGGCGGCATCCGAAACGGATTAACCTGTCATAGTGACCGAAGCCAAAAGACACCTGCGCTTTAAATCATCACCTCAAGTGGCTTACGCTGCACCACTTGCGGTTCCACTCACACACCACGTATCCGGTATAAACCCGAAGGAATAAGACCAGCAGGTGTGTAAGTGAGGCCCTTGTGTCTAACCGACCAATGCTGGTTAGCCAATTGAATGGCTAGCAAGAAAAGGAAATCCTTATCTCTCGGAAAATAAACAGAGAGAGAGACTGCGATGGCAAGATCTATACCAGAAAGAAAGATGTGTGAAATGTAATACGAGAAGAATTTCAGTACACGAGTGCATGCTAGTGCACTCCAGAGGGGATAAAGTTGGAAAACAAAACCCATAGTTGAACTACGAAAAGATCAGACAGACGATTCACCATTCACTACACCAACAAAGCTCAAGAAAATAATAGGTAGAAGACCGCAGACACCCAAATTTCTGGAAAGAGGAGCGGATTAGTTGCCAAACGACTATAATCTTGTTCGATACAATAATTAAAAGTAGAGTGGATATGATGATCTAACCTATCTGAGTCTAACGTACTCGTGCTCTCTTGGCCGACGGTGCACTGTGAGTAGGCCGGTGGATAAAATGCATAGTGATTCAACTTTGGTGATTTTTGATCGTTCCTTTGTCACACAGAATTGTCTTGCCAGTACTACTCATACAGAACATTTGTAACAGTAGACGGCAGCTTAATATCATTCTTGGAAATTGCCCAACTGAAGTTCTTACGTTACTGAACGTTTTAAAAACATTGTTTTGGTCATCCCGCAAAAATCCGCTATGAAGTCATCACTTTTTTCCATCCTGATGACGCCTTACTTTCACCTACAGCTCAGTTGGTAGTTTGTAAGGTGTAGGCAACTTGATGTTGTATGTTTGAATATAGACGTAGCTATTTTTTAGTAGTTAGGTCTTCTTCTTATCCGCTTCTTTTTTCTTCCCTCTTCTTTTACTTTGTTTCTCCTTCGTGATTGTGTGGCAGTTAAGCGTCAGTAAGAACCACTAATGTAGTGATGTCTATGATGATGATAAAAGGTTTAAAAACGACACAACTCCATGAACTTTGACTTCCTTTTTAGGAGTAATTATGCTGAGAAGTTGGTTTTTTCTAATTTCCTTGTAATGGGACATCGAATTTGATAGCTATCCAAAAGTATATTACTTTGCTTTCAGCCACTGAAGGACGTCTTCCAGGTTAGTGTGTTATAGGTTCACAAAACCGCCAGTGTACGGTGTTATCAGTATATGGGGTGAACACTTAGTGACACAGTCAGTACCAGACAATTAGAGTTGGTTCACCCAACGACTTGCCATACACTCAACCGGATGACAGTATTTACTTACATCAGCTTAATAAGAATCTTTTTCGAAAACCAACGCTTCTTAACCTCTCTTCGGATGCGGATAAAATGAGGGGATAATTTATTTTGGCTTGGTACAATGATTCTTCCACACGCTTACTTCCACTAAGTACAAAAGACACATTCGGTTCTTGAATTGTTCATTCACTAAAAATCACACCGACGTCTTAGCGCACTTTCTTCCAAAGTGTCACCCGCCTTGAAAATTTCTCCTGAATTAGATGTATTCATATGTGACTGCACACGATAATCGCGCATACCACTTTTATACCCACAGACTAGCCCATATTATGTTTATATGCCCCACGAGTTCCTACGGTAAACACGGTCATGTGTTCACCGCGTTACCTTACTGATTACGTTTGTGTCCAAGAAATACATCTGTACCGAATTTCGAAGTTCAGTCATGTGAACATCCGACCCGACCCTATTTCCCCAAAATGTTCACCTCTGTATATCCTGCCGCCCCTGTTTCTGACCGCTAATTGGACCTCGACCTCGATGCTTTTATCTTATAGCGTCAATTGACAGCTGTGTGAATAGCTAGTTGTCGCATGCTGTACTTTGCTTGAGTGGTGCCTGCATCACATTTTGGAGCTCGGCCAGTCCCTGTTGTTTTTTAACCTGTTGACTGCTCGAAAGAACTTTGTTGGGTATGAATATCACATTATGTGCTTGTAGTTAATCTTTAGCCCATTTGGCAGCAACTTGTAATTATCTCCTGAAACGATCCTTCGTTCGAAACCGTTGGGGTTGTCTACCTATTACATTTGATCATTTGTTCAATAGTACCGTGGCTTCGTGAACCGATTTTGTTTTGACCACTTGGGATCGTTGGTTTATTGCCACGCGTTGCTCAATGTCTTCATTGAAGATCGTACAACATCCACTTCTACAATCTGGAGCTCTAGTAGATTTGTCGTTATTCGCGCTGTAAAAGTAAGATATCTACCAGTCTACAGAGATCTGATTGCTATACAGGTTAAGTGGATAGAGTGGAATCTCCAATTCATAGGATGAAACAAAAGCGGAGAACCAATCTGATCAAAGTCCAAATCTTCAACAATTGGAAAAGCATATACAGGAATAGTGTGCTAAGTAATTTTAGATAGTTTACAGACATGGACAGAGTAAACCATCAGGATCATCAACATCACAGCTTCACGACCTGCCGAAGATGCACAAGTCTGAGATGTCGCACAGGTCAGTTTCAAAACTGGAAAGCTCCCTATATCATAAGTTGGATGGTCGTTACTATAACTCCATTGAAACGCATATTCCGTGTACACTGTATTGATTAGGGACTTACACAACATCACTCTTTTTGAAAAGTTGCCGTGTTCTGTAGATTTTTAGTAACTGTTTACAAGTGTCCCGCTACGCGAAACAATTGATTACATTTGTGAGCCCGTGAAAACGAATCACATAACGCTACCACTTCCGGCCTACATCCTGAATGAATTTTTGTTGCTCTGTTTCGAGAATGTCAGCCTTTGTTTTCTTGAACTATCTTCCCGTCTAATTTGACGGTCTCATCATTGCAGAATTCATACAAGAATGAGCTGCCGAGATAACAAACTTGCCACCTTACAAACGTCAAATCGATTACATTAATATTCAGTCGACCTAAACAAGTAATAGATAACCTCGTGCAAAACTTACATATTTGCCAACTTTACCTAGGAGTCACTGTAGAACAAAAGAGGGTCTACATAGGGCTTTCAGGATGAATTCTGTCCTACACAAAACAGCACAATGATTAACAAATCCGATAAGAAAAACATTTAGCATAGCTAATCTTGTGATCCATCTGACTTGGAAAGCTGTCATTGTCTCCAACCAAAGGACGGTTGTTTATTGCTACTACTTCATATTGTGTTGATCAATTTATATATAACTCATGAGGACAACAGGGTGGCGAACAAGGCTAGTTTTCTATGTTTGATCATCAAGCTAAATACAACACAATGACTATGATAACATTAACAGGTGAATCGGTAAGGTGGTCAATAGAGGTTATGGACGGAATGTTCGTCATCGGTTACGCAGCCATCGATCCAAATTGTGGGTTTAACTGATTGTAGACCACAAGAACTTCTTCTAAGCGCAGAAGTCAGGGTGGCGAAGTCGAGTACTAATGGTCTGGGCAGCGGTCAACATTTGGAATCTCACCGTTTTTGATCGATTCTTCGGTGATATGTAGACAAACTGAAAAGCAGCTTTTTACTGTTTAATGTAAGTTCGGATATTTAGGTTATTTCAAACTGAACACTACGCATACTAAGTCGCAGCCTTTGCATTCAGATGAGCCTCTGAAGTGGTCCATCTTGAAATAAAGAACCACGCCCGAGTTTTGCACTTAACAGAGCATATCAACAGTGCATATCCCCATCCTGACTGGAATTTTCACTCACGCCCATGTGCTTGCGAGAACAGCTTATTAAAGACAACCCCAGTGACCCTACAATAGGCATGACCGAATGATTATGTTCAAAAGCTCAATTACAACCTTGTATGGATAATGTTCATCTTACCCGATTATTTCGAAGGGGAGTAGAAAGAATCGCCCAGCTCAATTCAATCGATAACTCGGTGATCTAGAGTTTCAGTTACGTTGAAGTTCCAGACTTCATTGAAAAAGTTTAGCATGGTTTAAGTGTTTATAGAAGGCTGGATAACCGTTCTTTACAGATGTGGAAGTCGTGGACACTGGCGAAGATTTTACGCACTTGACAGAAAAAAGCCATAATCAAATAAGTGTTTTGCTGATTGCTTTTGTTTGACAAAGGAAATCTGATAACAGAAGCGATTGATCATACGGCAGTTCAGATTAGGATAGAAATCAATGGTCGCTCGGAGTGTTGTTTGATTGACACTAGAGGCGCGATTTCACTCACTGAGCCAAGGCCGGTGAAGATAGTCCAACCGTGTGCAATGATTGTTCGAACAGTCGGTGGATTTACGCTCAAAGTTACTGGCCTGGCAGAATATGACCTCAGAATCAGTGGTCACGTGATCAAGCAACCTTTCATCATTTTTCCCGGAACACGTCAGACTATCCTGTGAGCGGATTCTTTGATCATGCTGAAGCCATGATTGATTTTAATGCAGCTTTCTCAAATCGCTACGAACCCACCCAGAGCAACACCAGTTTGTGACAACCAGTGAAAAGGGAGCCTGACAGTCCGAACGGCATACGTTTGAAGCGATATTGCTTTTCTCCCACTGTGAACGCCGTTTTATCCAGGTCCGATTCCTTGATTGAAACCTGCCAATATCCAGACCGCAGATCTAGCACTGTAAATATCTTGGCGTTCTGTAACTTGTCGAAAATTTCTGCCACGGCTGGCACTGCTACAACTTTATTAACTCTAATCTCATTGAGTCTCCTGAAGTCGACACAAAATCGAAATTTACCATTGAGCTTCCTCACCAACAGAACAGGAGAATTGAACGGGTTATCAGCCTCCTCAATGATTTCTTCCTTCACCATTTCCTTCACTTGTCACTTGATTTCCGGCTGCAGGTGAACCGGAGTTCTTCTGCGGCCAAATGGTCAAAATCGGTCTGGCTTAATGGAGATTTTGATGTTCAATCCCGTCACAATATCCATACGGGTCCTGGTCCGTCATTAACATTTTTCAGAATTTGTGCATTACTTAATTTAACAACCGGTTGTCACAGGTTGGTATTTCTCTAATCACCGGATCTCTCTTTCTAGACAAAAGACAATCATTGAAACGTTCGTGTAAATGTGGTTTTTTCTTGCCAAGTGGGCAAGCTCTTCACTAGTCTCCATGTCTTCCGCATCGATAGCAGATGTCGTCACGGTTCTCCTCATCTTCAAAGCCACCATTTCTTGAGCCAATTTTTCCACTGCGATTCGCAGAACATTCACTTCACTTAGTTCACTTGACTTCAACTCGTTGACTGCAGGAGAGTTTTCTGCCAGTAATTGTCGAGCCGCATCAGTCAGCTGTTCCAACGTCATCGGATGTGCGATGACAGCAACCCTAAGCTGATCCCAGACTGTTGGTGGTATTTCCTCCAAGAACTGGTCTGTCAACATAGGTTGTTTTGAGTCCTGGTTCAAATTTTGCAAGGCTATCGACAACGCTATCCACAGTGACATAGTATACACAAGAATGTCGCCTCCTGATCCAAGCTGGGCGCCCTTGAACTGCCGCATTGCCTACTGGCAGTCGGCGTGGCTGCCGAACCCGGCGATCAGCATTTCCTTTGCGCCGCATCCATCGCCGCCTTCGCCCTGCCCTTGAGCAGCATCCGCAGGACTGCCAGCTTCGCCCGGTCGGTCTTGACTACGACCGTCTCCGCCATGTCCTCGAATTCTTCCAGGAAACTCCTGACGTCCCCATCCTCGGACGGCTGCGATCACGGGATCTTCATCCTCCAATCCTGGTCACGGCAGCAATTGTTGTGAGTCAAGAACTCTTCGGCCATCCGTGTTCTCGGCTCACAACCCCGGTTGCTTAACGGTGTAGTACGCAAATTCCGAGGTTGGTTCACTACGAATCAGGAAGCGAACAACTAGTGCGAATTCACTGAACATGGAATCCCCATCGAATCAAAGCGATTTCGCTCATTCCGTACCAGTAGAATTCCAATACACATGCAACCGGAAACTGATCGACAAGTGAAGGAAGTGCTGAAAGAGGAAATCACCGAGGAGGCTGATAGCTCGTTCAATTCTCCTGTTCTATTGGTGAGGAAGCCCAATGGGGAATTTCAATTTTGTGTCGACTTCAGACGGTTCAGCGAAACTAGAGTCAATGACAGTAGCCTTCTCATCGGTGGCAGAGATTTTCGAAAAGCTACGGAACGCCATGCTAATTACGGTGTTGAACTTTCGGTCCGGATTCTGGCAGATCCAAACCAAGCAATCGGACCGAGATAAAACAGTACCGTTTCAAACCTAAGCCATTTGAATTGTCAGACGTCCGTTTCATGTTCATACGACTGAAGCTGAATATACCGAACTCACTGTACAAAACTGCTGTCAATGGATACTGTATCGTCAATTATATCACCAGTGAAACGGGACACACGGTACATGTTTCAGTTGTGTTGAGGAAAACTGAACAAGCTGGCCTATTGGTTGGTAGTCAAAAATCGCAACCGATTGAGAAAACAGTAGCATCACTCATTCACAAGGTCTGTCGTGGCGAGGTCTAACCGCTGCCCGAATAACTGGTGAAAATCGAGGTTATTTAAGTGTCAACGTCGAACAGGACGTTGAGACAGTTTCTCGGTCGCGTCCGATTCTACAGCCGCTTCATCAAAAACTTCAGTGAACTCGCCAGCCCATTGTACGAAATTCTGAAGAATAATTGTCGACTTCACTAGATAGATAGGGGCAATCTAGCGTTCGTCGAGATCCAACAATTGATGAAGAAGTGACAGCTGACCCTAAAATTGTCAGTGATTGGGCAGAGCTCCGTCGTTGCGACGGATGCGAACGATGTGGGAATCGGAACTGTACTAAAGCAGGAATGCGTTGTTGTGGAATATGCCAATCGGGTACTAGCTGCTGCTGAACGACACCATTCAGCGACAGAGAAGGAGTGTTTGGCGATCGTGTGGACCTTGGAAAAATGGAGGCCGTACTAGCTTGACCAACGTTTCCATGTGGAGACCGACCACAAACCGTTAAATTGGATTAAACCAGCGATGGACTCCCGAGGAAAGCTGGCGCATTGATCACTACGACTTCAAAATTCGCCATGCATCTGGAAAAAAAA
>LUCH01002972.1:0-20317 GCA_013368495.1 Paragonimus heterotremus
AATTATTATTTAACTAAAAGGTAACGGAGATATTCACGTTCTGCGAATTACACGCAGCCTCACTGTGCTTTTGTCACAGCTGTGGTCTAGCGTACGAGCGAATTAAACGTCCTACTGACTTCAGTATCTAGATCTTTCTCGTGCTGTTACTTCGTTAACTCTTGTATTTCTCCTGTATACCGTAGCTCAGAATTCCTCATTTTCTGTTTGGTTTGCGGGCCATGCTGCTTCTTTGTGCTGAGGATCATATGCTTGATGCAAGCGCATAGCCTCTGACGACACTGCCCTTTGGCATTTCAAACCTTCTGCGTGCTTCCTCCTTTTGCCCCAGTGCCTCTCACCGGATGTTTGCAGGTTCACAAAAATCACTAGTTTGTTACTAACCCGCACGATGGTAGTACTAAACAAGGACTTCGGTAACGGACAGAACCGAATTGAACAAGACCTTCGCAAAACTAACGAACCTGAACGTTATAACGGAGTTGGTGAATGTACATAGGTGTGGTGACATTAGCACGGTTCAAGGGTCCAGTTGTTTGCACCAGGCAATCACTAGCACGCTCAGTGCGGAATAAAGACAGATACTCGACAAACAAGACATACAGAGACAGATAATTTTCAAATACTTCATACAATCGGACACATTGCAGAACGCCAGAGGTACCGATTTTAAGTTCGTTAGAAACTACTGTTCCTCATAATAGATCCGATACTATCTTCGATGAATTCCGCAGTAAAAGTTTTGTGAAATCGCTCTCAGTTATTCGTGTTTGCCTCGATGCTATAATTGATGATGTTAACCCGTTGGATACGTCCACAATAATGGTCGGACAACTGAGGTGTCTTAAGGATGGATGTTCTGGCCTCTAATGTGCACTCCGCGGTGGACGAGTGAGTAGGCACGTGAACGAAAGCGGCCAAATAGCCTACAGATTCGTCAGGTGGCCAAATATTTAGGTAAGGACGAACCAGCAGGATAGACCTTGTACACGGCTCTGTCGAAAAATTGCAGCTGCATAACAAAACTATAGCCAACATATGGTAACATCCTAAACATCCCCGTTAGTAGTAACCAAACCATCCTGACACACTCTTACTCCATACTTAATGATTACCAGTGGTATATACTTATCGACTACTATGTAATAGCTGTGCATGTCAAAACTGTTTGTAAACAGTATATATAAATTAGCCTGTTTGCCTCATAAGATTACATATAAATATGTGCCTCTTTCTATCCTAACAGACCACCTGATAATCTTCCGGTGTTGCTAAACGTCTTTTCCATTCTACATAACGGCCGTACATACTAAAACGACATCGGAATTCGCCTGTAGTCATATACTAGGAAAATCTGTGGATCGATCCCTTATCGCGTTATACGATAATACTTGTTTGTTAGAGATATATATTTAACTAACTAACACAAAATTATAACTTCTATATAAAAGATTTGGTCAGAAAATGTCAGATTCCATTATTCGTCATACTTCACATGACCATTTTACGTTCTCCTGTTTTGTCACGTAATTCTGCTTTCCATTCTTGATTCAACGATCAATTCTAACGCGAGACAACATTCCATAACGTCTGGAAAATCAAAACCCCGTTCTGGTTGGACAATTCGCGAGGTCCGGGAAACTCCGTCGATTTTGAGGAAATAACCGAGTCCAGACCAGAAGATCGTCCATTTCTCCGGAAAAATTGGGACCCTCCTATCTTCCTTCATCATCACAAAAGTTTCTACACATTTTTCCGGAACCGTCTACGTCAAATGATGGCGGAATTCTTCAGCTGTTCATTTTCTCCATCCTCGGAAATATTTTTTCTGGCATGACCTAGAACATAAGGCCAACGTTAACCTTGTGAAGCAAAAATTGATGTAACTACTCAGCATTTTTTATCAAACATCGAAAATTTTGAGAACTATCGTTTTGGAGGCAAGTGGGCCAAATGATTCTTTATGAACCAGAAGTTTCTTGTATTATTATGTCCGTTTTGTGAACTTATTCTCATTATTGGTGTATTGTACAACTAACAATTATGTGTAGGTTATGGGTTTCATGTTAAAATGTGTGTACTGATCACGCTCATCTGAGCGTGACTGTGTTTCAAAAGGATGCAAATGAAGGCTGCCAGATTGCGTCGAAAATAACTAAGCGTGAATTGTAGAAAGTGTCTGATGGCGCTGGAATTGTGTGCAATCGACAGGTACACAAGGTGAGTGTATATCCTTTGCTAGATGCATCGTTCGCAATTAAGAGGACCGAATTTTATTCGAACTGTAAAGCGGTGGAACAATATAGTGACCGGTAGAGATGAAGGATCGTACCACCATCAGTAACTTTGTTGACAAGCTAATGCCTCACAAAAATGCATGCAAGACCCATAAGAAGATAAAGCGTGTGCAATGCCAACGCGATTGCACCTAAGGGCGGTAAAAACAGTGAAGCACGTAGTAAAGTATATAACGACAGCCACAGGGAATAATGTGCCTGTTTAACTTTAGTCGCCGAGTTAATACACATGACATAGACAGAACTAAGTAAACACGACGACCAACCCACCAATGTATACGAGGAATACAGGCAAAAGTGTGCCTAGGACGAATTCACTAATTTGGTATGGTTAACTCACGGAAAAGCGAGATGAAAGGAGGCTAGTTTGTGTTGTTCAACAAGTCACGGGGAGCCACAGCGAAACGTTCAAAAAGAGTGTTGATTTGTGTTAACGACCGAAAGAATAACGCTGAAAAAGTTTTGCTTATGAGTCCACCTGTTTGTGGTGGATAGGATGATGTTCCTTTCACCATCGTCCACGGAAGCGTTGAGATATCTTTCATGAAGAGCAACCGAAAAATAGTCGCGGCAAGCTTTTAACCAAAAGAAGGCGCTGTGATTTACAAACAGAGCGCAGGTTTTCAGCAGCTTTTGGATACACAGGCGGTTAGCCCCAACCTGGTCTTGGACCAAAGGTAAATACCACCATGAGCTAAACAAACTTGAGCTGGGCTCGGGCCCCCTCGGCGACCTTCGACGGCACGTCAAGAGAAATAACCCCAGGAAGTTTGTATGCGTTGGACACGGCTCAATAGTACACACGAATATACACGACCTTGAACGATTGAATACCAGATGCCTACGGGAGAGGGGCTGGTGTTTAATGCTCGCATTTAATTGTGCGGCTGGAGTGGCTGACACTGAGATCGTATCAGGCCTCCCGTGGCATATATGCAAAAAGCATGTGCACAGAAAAACAAGTGGGAAAACACGGTTACGGCTGGTATCTTTAGACCAGCTACAAGGTCGTTGATTACTCCAGTCTTCTATTACCTGATGTGAAGCTGCTGAACCGCCTTCTTGCCGACTTAGCTCACGATTTAGATAATCTATCACTCGCAGAACGGTACCTAACAACTTCACTTGGATAATCGATCAAAATAACTGGTGTGTGTAGAGTTGTGTATGTTCGCATCCATATGATTGCCGGATACAGCCTCGACAGTTGCGTACATCTGAATTTTCTTTCTAAGAGGGACTCAAAAACCTTCGTTTTACACAGTCTCTAGAAACCCCCGGACGTCAGCGCAAATCCAAATATGACTAAAAGATCCTTGGTGTTACTCGAACACCCTGTCGGCCAGTTGGCTCTCGATTACCTTCGGCCTCTTCACAACGGTTGCGTTCAACCGCATCTGCAAATCAAGCTGTGATATGGCCGTTCTATCCTCGGATGTATAAGCTGCTGCTAGACACTGTGCAACAGCTGACAACTAAGAAAAATATCGAGTCGGAAAGTTTATGCTTACGGATGAATACTAGCACCTCTTTGTGTGTATTTTAAAATATCGTCGGCTTCAAGTCAACAGACCCTCAACTGCTCTCGCCGTCGATTTACCAGATGTGCGCAGAGCGACTGGACAATTGTGCAATCGAAAGGCTGCAAACGACTGTGGATTGTGCGTTGAGATACTGCAAAGCGGCGAAGTGGCTTCGGAAGTATTTTGCTCCAGCCTGTTCACTCCATCTTAGAGCGGGAAATAATGCCCCAAACTTTCACTTATAACCTTATCGTGTCCTTGTTTCAAAGTAAAGCCAGTAACTGGTACGTCAGTAGCTGTGTGGGCATTAGTTTGGTGAGCTGCGTAGGTAGGGTGCTTGCAGAAATCCTTCTGAACCGATTGCATTCGAACGTACTGCAGCCTAAAGTCCCCAAGAAGCAGAGTGGATTTCGGGCGAGTCGTAGTACGGTCAACTTGATGTCTTCTGCTAGACAGACCCAGTAAAGATGTCGGAAACTTAGCCAGCCACTGTATACCTTCTTGATTTCGCAAGATGTGAGGCGCTGTGGACGGAGCTTGGAAAGTTTGGATGTCAAGGTAAGTTCGTCAACTGAATAAGAATGTTGCAGGGGGACGAAGGGGCGACGGTACAACCGCGCGGATCGACCTGCCGTGATTCTGACGTGGTCACTGGAGTGAAGCAGAGTTGCAGCCCATCCGCAACTCTGCTTAGTTTACATCTAACCGCCTTGTCGGTAGCTGCTATTCAGGATCCGGTTGAGGGCTTGGTTAAGGTTGAACGCCCCATAGATGGGCGCCTACTGAATACTTGACGTTTGGTCCACCAATCCGGCTACATACCACCACGGTGCTCACGCAGTGAAGACGAACTACAGCGACTGGCCACAACTTTCACCATCGCTACATTTGAGTTTGATTTGAATATGGACAGAGGTAGGGCATATCCTTTCTATAGTCTTCTCGGGGCGTAGGTGCTGTCAGCGTACGTCTGAATTATGCATCATTGGTGATGTTCTTGACAGTTGCCACTTAGGTAGCAATATTCCGACTGAGTCTGTTCGCCGGCTGCGAGTCACCAGCTCATGTGGCGTAAGCCAGTGTTGCCTTAGAATTTCCTGAAAGGCGTGTTGGGATTAACCAGGGCGCACAGATGACCACTAAGCTCCGTCGCAACCGGCAAGCGGTAATGTTTATATTGATGGACTGCTGTGAAACGTGAGCGGAACGTACGCTGTCTGTGCCGTTTCCGTCTTTAATGTCTAAGAGGGATTTCGGTTATTCGGTGATCGGACATGGTCCCAAACACTGAGATACCACGGCTAGTGGACATGGGACGGGATGAAAGCCATACTAACGCTCGACTGGCTTTGTTGGCCAGACCAAGTCCATGCAGTGGGCAGTAACGGCATTCAAAAGCAGCTGCTGTATGGACAACTGAAATCATATAAGCGAAATACTGGCGACCAAAAGCTGTGGAACCATGGGCTATCCAGGTGAGACATTCGCGTTGTAACACTGATCTTGGATGTTAAGAAGAGTTGGCGTTGAACCGGACAATCTAGAGAAATAGGGTCCGGCCGGGTGTCTGTAAGTTCAGTGGCCATTTGTTGTGCGACCGGGAACGGAAGTGCACCGTACACAAGGAAACTATTGGTTCCATAGCTCGTGATGACATGATTATTTGGTGTTGCGACGTGTGCGGCCGCAAATGCGCTGGCCACCTCGGAATATTAGTTACCACAATCCTCATAACTCCTACACTATGTCATCGACCGGGGGACAGTGAGTACACTAAGCTTAGGTAGATGGGCTCAGTTGTATTCATTTCTGCCATAGCCCGCATCGACCAAGCAGTACCGTCGTTTGGCAACTCCCCCGCTCCCCTTTCCGTAAACCAAATAGCACTGTGTGGCGAATGCTTTTTCTGTCTTCTTCCGGTTCAATTTTGAATTTTGTTTTCCCACTTCATCTCTTCTACAGCGCACTGATATATACCCGTATATTGAACTACTTCTTGCATTATACCTCCAATATTTTTCTCTCTAGTTTGAACATCACCATTGGCGCCTCTCCCTGTTTAGTCCCAGCGAGATGGGGTTTCAGTTTCGCTCTGGCCTACCAACCGGTTAATCTGCATTGACATACTGGATACAGAGGCCACAATCATGCAACTCTTGGTCTTACTCTTCCAGGTTTGCATCAGTTTGGAAATGGAACCACACGTGTTTCAGCGCGAGCCACTTGTAGTTATGGTTAAGAGCAAGCTTCCTTGAGCTTAGGTTGCTATGACAGACCAATCGGAAATAGATGCTCACAACCACCGTCGGCTTACAAGCAACTTGGCGTTATTCATCCTGATAGCGATGTCCCATGATCTGCCCTGTCAATTCATGTCCAAACGGGAAAATAAAAGCATGTTGAGTACGGACAGCTTTGCTTCGTCGCATGTTGGCAAGGTCTGGAATGTTCTCTCATGGTATATCGTTTCCGATAAAATCCGCGTCAATCTTAAAGCCCATCTTTGTAAGCATGTACTACCTCAAGTCGTACACTACACCTTCTCCATATTTCGGCTCAGTGCTGAAAAACTTGAGAGTCCATCCGTCAGGACAGCAGTTTCTCGAAGGCTCCTGCTACCTAATTGCGTCATCCGTTCATTACTCCTTAGAACGATCTAGACAATTCTGTGACTATAAACAGTGTTGTCTGAAGATACTGATGCAGTGAAGATCTGGAAGTATCCGGGGTTTCCCCGAGATTTTTATCCACTCTCATCTTGACTTCGTCAAATGTCATAGTTGAAACGGTCGTTTCTGGCAGACCGTTAAAGCACGATAGCATCTGAAGTGTAAATTATGGACGCCGACAGAGATGACGGTAACGTTGACGTTAGAGACAGAAACTATTACCCGCTGTACCCGTATTTCCACTTTTGCGTTCTGTCAAAACTATAGGTTAAACAGATTCGAGAACCCTGAAGTCCGCCGCACTAAATCAGATAATTGACGCCTTTCACTCGACTTGTGGTCTCGTGCCGAACCTGTTAAAGCAATATGACGTCTTTATGTTGACAGGACTGGGTAGAATTAAATTTTCAGTTCTAGCGATGAACCAGCTAGGGTGGAGTAGTTTGGAGTGAAGCCTTTGGGGTTAAAGCTTCCCAGACCTCAGTTGAGGAAGTCACAGAAGTCAACACTCGCATGCAGTTATTTTGCATTTGACAGGGCCATCAATTTCAAGGTTTTCTCCTGGTCGGCTACTCAAAGGTTAATGTTATCCAAGTGGTCGAATGTCCAATTGTGATGGCAAAACATCAGTACTTTGCACTTACCCTCATTCAGCAACATTCACTTCGACCCGCACCAGTTGTAAAGGATATCGAAATCTAGTTGTATGTTGTATCCACCTCTGGGGTGTAAAGTGGCTTTCCGCAACATAACTTCGTCTACGTTCATCCGAACGCCTGGTGATGGATAGGAAGGTAAATAGCTTGTGCAGTTGAGCATCATCTGTCTGTGAGCAGAATTCTGCGGCATTTTACAAAGAGCGCCTCAGAATTTTGGGTGAGCGCCGGTAACACGGGCAGGGGGTAAAGTTCCTAGAGACACTTTTTTGACCGAAACGTAGATTCTCTCTGACGTCGTGCCATTGTTCTTTTGAAAGTATTTTGACGTATTCCATTCTGTTAAGTGCTCTCTAGAATTTGATTAAAACAATTTGTAACAGCCTCTAGAATCAACTTCCTTGGTCCGTTGTCCCCGAGTGGTTACCGGGTTGGTTAGTGGGTGTATTGGGATCACCCTCGATTTCCTTAAAATCCTGAACTCCCTGAGGCGTGAGAGTCGCTCTCCCAATACCACCGTATCTGTTCACATTACCTGGTTGATGCAAATTTACTACGAACCACCTACACCAAGTTTAGTGTGTTGGCGTGAGTATCGCAGTTTTACTCGCGGCCGAATAATGAATTCGTGCCTTCTTTACTACTGTAGACTACGTTCGCTAGGATAACAGTCTTCTAGCTTTCGCTATCGGAAAGACCGCCCAGATAGTCTGACGCTCGTTCGAATCCTGAAGGTCGAATGAGATTCCGTTGAAATGCGCCCACTTTGGTGGCTGTCGTGCGATTGTGCCTAGGTTCCCCACGTCTAACACTCTAACAACTTTACTTGCTGCGTTGAAGTTTGTTTGTGAACACCGGGTAAATCAGTAGGTAGAATTTGTTTACAAACTCGCCGATTTCTCATTACTACTTCTGATTTGTGTTAACATCGAACAGCGAAACTTTGGCATGCCAACCAAAAAGGAAAGAGCTAGCTTCACAATATGGGAAGAGGTCTGTTGTATGTTGGAAGGAGAGTGGACAATAAAATCAATAAGTTTAGCAAACTGGTTGCAAAACTACACAGTTTTTGACTTTCAGGTAGTGTGCTTACCAACATCGCCGATGGGGAGATGAATATTGATGTATGTCAACGGTTGCGCTCTATGGACAACGGTACGGGAAAATCAGCGGTTTGCTGATGGAAGCGGAAATCAGTTCGTCAATAACCTAGTGACAGAAATGGTGAGCTACTATTCTGAGTGATTCACATTCCGGTCCGCAAAATCGCAAACATGCAACAATTACTGAAACACTGAGAAAAAGCGCGATAATGTAACTCGGGTAAAAAAATTGGCAACTCATCGGGAAAAGGAATAGAACTGGTAGAGGCAAACTGGTCTTAAGGACCACTTCCCATTCTGCGAACTTGCTTCGAAAAGAAGTTAGGCGACACTGTACCAACTTATTTTATACTTCTACTTTGAGGCGATTGACTTCCAGTGGACCTCCGTGAGCCAGGCTTAAGGTAGATGGCCCTTGAATGTGAGTAGTAAAAAGTCAGGGATGATATCATCTTTGAGCAGACGGGGCTCTAAATGAGGCAGATTTGAAGCCGGCAACCTAACTTCGTGAAGCATTACTAACAAGCCCAAACTGTCTGTTTGGTATCTCTTTGCACCCTCTCAGGAAGCACTTCGTTCTTAGGGAGAAGAAAATGACAAGAAACCCCTTCTACTTATGTGGTGAGAACCGCCGAAAATGTTGTATATTGGTGTAACGCAATGAGAACCGAAATGGTTGAGAAGCCTTTCCAGCGGCCACGCAGCATGACAAGACCACTTAGATCTTTCGCAACGGATTGAATCAAGAAGGTACGACAGACCAACTTGTCTGGACCACTCTCAACTATGACTGGCTGGAGGGGTTCGACATTAAGATTATAGATAATTACGGTGTATTTTTCAACGCATACTTGAGAAACAAACTCAGGGGAACGCGATCAATGTGCATGCTGTAATGCGATACACATGAATGCGCACCATACGCATAACTAATAACGATAAAATACAACCGTGCAGACAATACAACAAAACAATCATAACAAGGGAGGTACTCCGGTTGAGACTCATGCTTCTGAAATTCGGCGAATAACTGAGTAGGCGCACCAGTTTACAGTTTGCAAGGTGGTCCCTTACTTTATGGTCAAAGTCATACAAGAAATAGACGATTTAGAAATAGTGAGAAAGAAAGTCGGAGAAGTTCAGCAGTATTTGATGTAAATGGGCTTGGAAAGTATGCAAAAAGTTTTGTTGGGACTTGGGGAGACTCGAAGGCACGGGCTTTTGTGGAAAAACGAACGAACACCTGGACGGCACTCCGTTAATCGCCTAAAATTAACCGAATCCTGGGGAACTGTCCAACCGATACGGGATTTTGAGTGTTTGGACATTGTAGAATGTTTGCTCGCACTGGGTATATTTGTGGAGTAAATAATGAAACGCACAAATACACGGTTAGCGAGGGAATGTAAAGCGATCATGTTAACAATGATACGTTATTTTTCTGGCAAACCGCTCATGTAGAATTAATAACTTCGTGTTAGTCAATAAAATATGCGGCACAACCAAACAGTTATCACATAACGCAAAAACTAGATTGATTAGCGACTCTTCCTAGTGTAAAATTACTGCGGACATTTGATGTCCATTGGCTATTTACGGCCCATATATAAGTCGAAAATGGTGACCAACAACGATGAAAGATTGTCAGGTGGTCTACTAGGGGGAAAGAAACACGACTGGAGACACGAGATATCTACGTGATCATGTGAGACCAACAAGTTGGGCATAATTTTTGTTCTCCCAAACAGTTTTAGCGAGCCCAGCTGTTGCCTAGTTATCAGTAGCCGCATGCAGCTGGTTAGTAATAAGTATAGCTCGAGTGCGTACAGGGATGATTGGGTTCTTCAAACGGACTTATGTCTATTGGTACCCATCTGTGTTGACTATAGGTAAATTTTCAGGTTTACGAGCGAGTTGTAGACATAACTGTGTAGGCAATTATCCGTTTCACGGGATTCGCCTTGAAGGTCGTTCAAAAGACAAAACGGTCCTTTTGGCGCGAATCCTCAATTTTTGAATATATTTTTTTGAAATTCTAAAATCGAAATTTCAGGCAAAGTACCTACAATACATCAATTGTAAATAAGTGTCGTTGATAGAAAAATTGGAATACACACTAGTAGCTGCTCCACCCAATTGACTTAGGCCACCAACAACGTCTCGGAATGCATCCACACAAATGAGTGCTTCAACCTCATTCACTTAGGATATGAATAACACCTGCGTATGCGGTTATCGCGATGCCAGGTCCGAGGTTCGTACACCCAGGGTTTCCCCAGCCTTATGTTAACGCGGGTCGGAAGTTTCGGTGAGAAGATGGTGAATCTGCAAACAAACTTTATTTATTTATTTACTCACTGTTCACAAGCGGACTTCAACGCAACGATCAAGGGCGCTAAGGAACTGGACGTGAGAGAAACTTCAGCGCAACCGCACGGCAGCCGCCAGAGAGGACGAATGTCGACGGAAATTCCAGTTGACCTGCAGAATTCAAACGAGCGTCATACTGGTTGAGCGGCGTTTCCAACGATAGTAGCTAAAACGTCGTTACCCTAGTGAATATAGCCTACAGTAGTAGAGATGGAGCGGATTCATCATACTGAACAAGTATTTGTGAAGTTTAGTGATCGCTCAGTATACTGTCAATGATTCTGTCTGTGTCTGCGCACAACCGCGCTAAGCCGAACTCAGGCGTCTGGAAATGAAATAACAAGATGACCCTCTTATTTTAGCACAGCTCCAATACCGGTTGTGGACCCATCAGTAATCAACGTTGATTGCGAATTTGAAGAAAGTTAACGTAATACTGCATCGGAAGACAGAGAATTCTACTTACTTTGGAGAGTTCGTCCATGTGTGTAAGCCGAAGCAAATTTGTTCTAAAAAAGAAGATCAAGGAAAGTTTTTGTCCCATCAGCTAGGTTAGAAATGAGTCGGGACTAATGATAAAGAAGGCCCATTAAGGAACGAAATCCATCAAAATTCTTTGGATTGATTGCTGTGGGCAGAAGTGAACAAACGGTCAGGGTCGGGACGATAACCATTTTCGTTAACGGAAAACCCTAAACATGAGAGCCTGGGCGTACAAGAAGTGCGCTTGGAACAATTGACAGCAACGTTTGCGGGAAGAAACATTCAAGTAGAGGATATAATAGTTCATTGTGAACGGGCATTTTGGGCGCATGCATAATAATATCATTCTAGTGAATGGAAGCACCCTCTAGATTCGCAGTTGTAATGTCCATAACATCTTGAAATATGCTAAATGATGCATCCAGACTGGGGGGAGAAACTTGTACCGAAGCACTGGAAGCTTCATCAAGTGGAATCTGTGGAAAAGTGCCCTTTAAATCGAGCTTTTAAAAACATTTTGAGCCATGAAGCTGATGCAGAATGTCCTGTGGTTCAACATTGGCACAACTCGCCTGCGAAAGGAATCTTATGGGAATTGGTAGAAAATCACCGTAAATTCGGGACGTCTCACCGTCACGTTTAAGCGAAATCACAGTGGGTGTATTACAAATGGACGATTACAGAGGCGTTAACAAATTTTTCTCCGCAAGTTGGTCGATCGCTTCACCAACAGGTTCACTCAATCCGGAAGGGATGATTCTTCCCCTCATGAAGATCAGACTACCTTTGAGTTTGTGCGAAGGTTGATTCATACGCAAACCACGAGATGCTCTCGAACATTGAAAGGGGGTACATTGCGCTTTTTTGGTCTACATGCATCTAAGAACTATGAAACAGAATCGTTCAAAAGTTTCGTCTTTTTAAACCGATGATCGATGGCCGACGACCAATAATCAAAAGGGGGCAGTCATAATCAGTGAACTGAGTGCCAGAAAGTGTGATCTGATTTGAGTCAAGAACCGTTGAATCATGTCCAGTGATACCAATCGCAGAAACTTCAGAAAGTTTTATGAGGACGGTTTTCAGGCACTCTACGAAATAAACAGGGATGAATGACTCAACACCATCACTGTCTACAATGAAGGAATGCTTCATCCAGTTATTAACTAGATAAGTTCGTTTAATGTGACCGGTTGTAACAACAGAACTACCAGCTAGAGTAATGGAATGGGAGTCGGAACTTAAGTTATCATCGTCGCTACTGGAATAAGTGAAAGTAGAACCTTGAACTACGGCAAACGTACTGAACGGGTCCGATTTTATCACACCTGTGGGACTGTGCGTTACGAGCTCGACAGGTCAGTGGAGAATGCTTTTGCTACCACATGGCTTTAGACTGTTCCACTGTCGGATAGCTCTCGACTACGGTGCAGGTTGATAAACAACAATTGCGTTTCTAATATTTGCTTTTTCGAACGGCCACATTTGTTGACCTTCTGATTGTCACAGGTTGTCGTATAAGATCATCGGCTCATTTTCCATGGTAGCTTTGGCATATGGATAGTGTTCGCAAAATGTTCTAGTTGACTGCAAAGTGGGATTGGGGAGCAGTGAAATCTTCCTTCGTGGATCATACATATTTGTTCAAGCGATCTGTTGGTCACAAAAAGGAGTCCTTAATTAGTCCTTGAAATTTCATCGAGCTGCCTAAGTGTGACTTTCGAGAACGGACTGTCTGATATCCTGGTTTTCTTTTCTCACCGGCATGTGAAACTTCGTCAGTTCAGCTGTTTCGAGGTTTGAAAGTTCGAAGTGTGAAAGCAAAAGCTTCTTCGAAGTTTCGTAAGAGAAATTGGTGAACCAGGAAACGACAAGCATTCCACCAGGCTGTACGCACCCTTACCACTTACGGTGGGGGAGCGGGTGGCTTTTTTCTTCCTTCTGCCCTTTGCCCGAGAGAAGGCATGTTCCAAAGCGTTCTAACTAGTCTTCCATTTCTCTTGACGGGTAGCAAATATTCAGAAAGTCAAATGAACAGGAATCCATCGTAAGCAGTTACGGAAGTCCGCGGAGCCGACTGTGACGATTCAGGGAATACGGATACGAAACATCTAACTTAGCTCACCCCCAGAGCTAGCTTCGACGCAGTCGTACGAACAACTGAACTAAGAAAAGCAGTTGTTTTATCTCTCGAACGCAACTGTACAGCTCACTTTTAGCAATGCAATGAAAAAACGATAATAATAAGTAGGTTTATTGACAATCACCACTGGCTTGCTTTTATTTGTTTTCTATTTGGTTTACAGTTGTGTTCTCGTACTTCGGCGCCTTAGTGATACAAAACTCGCTCAAACGACCGTCTTCCATTTTTTATCCGAATCGGTTGCTCAGCGCGCTCAGAATTTATAGATGCTTGTTTCTTACAGATGAGACCAATTTAGATTCAGCCTGTCGAAATACGTTTCAAGTAGATTAAGCGTTGCCTTAACAACCACTAGATGTCCTGGGTTAACGGTACTCGACCTGGCAGCATCGAAGTCCTAGTCGAGTCCATCTTCGGCGGTCCTCACAGAATTCCAAGTTTTCCAGCGTCCCTTTGCGATGTGTTACCTCCGTGTCCACTGCGATGAAACGCTAACTCGCAGTATCCAAAGTGTGCAATGCTCATTAATAGAAAGTTATGACTTCAACGGGTTCCCGGCTCCATAGTGTCCAAAAGAGTGAGGAATTTTCGAAAACGCTTCGTTGTTAAGGTCCACCGTAGGCAGTCATACAAAGCCAACTATGTAAGAAGGTGTGACGAAAAAATGAATACGACGCAAGTCCATAAAGTCTGCGAATCGTAGAGGCCTTCACAACTATTGAACACGTCTGGTCGGCGGACTTGACTGCACCGGGGCTGGCAGTGCCGTAACCGAGACTGAATGTGTATAAACTTCAGGCGATTTATTAGCCGGAGAGTATGTTTTAGTTGCGAACCAGTTTCCACATCAGAAACCTTTATAAACGCTGGTTTTAGTCCGTCGACAGACATAACTTCGCGTTTACCATGGCGTTCCAGCTCAAAATTCTGGCCACAGAGCGCATGTACACGGAGCCGACCTGCATACGGCGAGTATAAAAATCCTCTAGGAGCAACTGCACGAATCACAGCGTTACAGCAAGTTGACAAACGAGGATCTTTGTGGGCTTGCGTCGTTTGTCCTCCTGGTGGGGTCGGTCGGAGTCGTTTAATGCGTTGGGTTAACCGCTCACCGTAATCCCTCCGGGTAAGCGTGAGGAGCATCAGTCGACCAACTGAATAGGTCGGCCTTCAGCGTGTTCCAGATACATAACAAGAATATTGGCAGAAACTTAGACCACAAAGGGTATTGCTAGCTGACAGAAACGCTTTCAATTGCAAATGTAGTAGTTTAACTAGCCCGTTGGCAGCCTAGTTATAAGTTGTTGCGCAAATTCAGCCACACCTTAACGCGTTGAAAGTTGACGCGATTGGTGGGTCAAAGTATGACCCGCGGTCGGTGGTAACTACAGCGGGACAACCAGGCTAGTTAAATCACCTTCTCAAGAATACCCTTCCGACGGTTTCCGAGAAACAATTCCGAATTATTGTGGCTTCCGACCAGCGTTTCAACCTCTCTACACATGATAGGATATACTTACGCTCAGTCGAGTGCAGCAAGGGTCCGATCAGATGAACGTGCATCTAACAGAAATGCTCATCAGGGGTGTAAATCACCCCAACGGGCGAGCCTCTGACGAAGACTTTCAGACCCTTGAAAGTAACTGCGCGATTTGGCCCATGTATGGATGTCGCGATTGGCATTGCGCCAGAAGAAGAGTTCTCTGACCGTTCTGACTGTTGAGCGCATGCTTGGTGAGACGTGTTGTGAAACGTATCGGAAATTCCGCCGCAGGAAGCCAAGGGAATGGCCGGGCGATGGGTGCATTGTGAAATGCCACGAATGATTATCCCTTCGGCTGAATTCATTGGGCACTTTTTAGTTCAAGAGGATTGTTGTCCTGGACGAGCGCTATCGCTGCTTGCTCTACTGAGCTGTCTGCCGGTCGCGGCATAACACTGATGCGCGACAGACATCGGCGACTGGGATGAAATTACCAGAGATGTGACGGATATCTATCAGGAACCCAGCGACATAATCCAGATGTCAGTTCTCCGTGAGAGAGTAACTTACGGTTGTTGTTTTTTGTAAAAAAGGCAAAGTCTTTGACCTCAAGGCCATGTCAAAAATGTTGGACACCGAAATATAACGTTTACAGTTCCTCTCCGATCGCAATGTAGCGCGACTCGGTTGGTTGTAAACGGTAAGAGAAAGAGGCTAATGAACACCAGTTGTCACCGAGTTGCTGTTTCAGGACAACTGCTAAAGCCACGGCCGATGCATTCACAGCTAGCGCGGAGGGATGATAGAGTGACAGTGATGCAATAGTGGCGTCAGCCTTCCTAAAATTTATAAGGGACTTTTTTGCGGTAGCTGTAAATAGAGATGGGTGGATCTTACCCCTAGGCAGGTCGGTGAGTGAATGAATCAGAAAAAGACGGTGATGAAATTTGCTGAACCATCAAAACGGCGAAGTAATTTGAATGGTGTGAGCTCTGGGGGGCAAGATATTGTCTGCAATTTCTTGATATTTACTGTGATCTAGGAGGGTTACGTGGGGCATCGAAAGAAAGCACTTAGTTGGAGGTATGACCACCGTGATGCAACAAACGGGCGAACAGTAAAAGCGGGTGCGCATGATGTTTTTCTGGTGATGAAATAGCAACCAAGGCGTTATCCAGGGACGGACAAACACTGTTCAGTCCACGACACACTTCGTCAGTGGAATTGCGAGCAGCGTTGCCGATATCAAACGACATGCGTAAAAATTGAAAAATCCCGAAAAGCGTTATGACTGCCGTCTTCAGGATATTTTCGGGGTCTACGGGAAACTGGCCATAAGCGCGCAGTCGGTCAATTCTGCTAATTACCCGTATTCCCGACAGATTTGCCGTCAAGTCCTGAATGTGAGGAATTGGATATCTATGTAGGGTGTTTTTGCTGTTCAGTGGTTGAAGGTCGCTACACGGATGCCAATCGCTCGCAGTCTATTTAGGCACCACGTGCAATGGCCAATCTCACGAACTACTGAACAGAAGGACAGCGCCTAGTAGAGGCATGCTCAAATTCAGTTCGTGCAATATTGAGCTTATCAGGAGCCAAGCGATGTAGGCGACCCCGAACTGGCGGTCCTCGTATGGCAATATGATGCTCGGCGTCGGCTGCCACGATCGGCAGTTCGCTATCAGGTCGGGCCAGTTGAGAGCACTAGAATGGGAGTTCCCCATAAGGCCCGCAGATCACTGTATTGGATGAAGCTGCACTGATCACAGTCGCATGTTGGACGGTTTACGCCAAATATCGAGTTTTGTCAAGGTCCCAATCGAATGCGATCAACATGCGTCTACCAGCAAACCGAAATGTGGGGAGAAATCGATACCAATACTAAGGGGAAGAATATAAGCTGCCAGGAGAACCCTGCGAAATTCACGTCGAAGACCTTGATTTAGACTCGACATTGAAAGCCCAAGAGTTCTATTGAACGTACCATCTGCAACCCGGAGTTTAGTGCCAGATTTTAATCATGAATCTGTTGCCGAATAAGTGATGCCTCCACTTTCCCCAGTATCGACTGAAGGGCCTATGTTAGATATAATGTTCCTCAGAAAGAATCAGCGACTATTGTTTTGCCGGCATGTGGATGTCGTTGCTGTGATGTTGGTTCAGGCGCTTGTTACCACAACGGCTACATGGTGATCAGCATCGTCTGGCGTTTACACCATATGTCTCATAGGATCAACAAAGATCGGTAATCTTTTGTCCTGGCGTTGTTTGCACGTAACTCCGGGGAATTCTAGGTGGTGATCTGGTACGGTGAATGCTGGCATGAAAATCCGCAAGTTCACTTCGTTATTAAGTTATTTCGGCGTTTATTTCTAAAGGGTTGTGTTTACGATTTTCAAATGCTTTGCGAACGAGTGGTGCTTCGGTGTCATTTGTGGCCAATTACCTATCTGCAGGAATGTTGAGGGTAACTTCCTGCCCAACGAGTGACAACCATGCCGTGCCTAGAAAACTTTCGTGTTCTGCATCCGTCGAAGCCGCTCAAACACCCAACGGATATGAGGGTGTAGTTTCAGGCAGTTGTTGCATCCGCAACTCTTACAAAAGATACTGACAACTGTGATTTGCAGATTACATGCGGCACACCTCAAAGAAGAACCGATGGCTTTTTGCCACCCATCTGTAACTGTTGGAACAGTTGCTCGAGACGAGTTTTATCAGGCGGCTGTGTTTCTGTAATTATTGTTCGCTCGGCTGACTCAGACTGATCGATTGTTAAGCCTAGAAAGATTTTGCTAGCCAAGTTCAGCAGATCTCGGGAAGGCGTGGTATAAGCTGACAAGACTACTCCCAATCACCAACATGTGAGTAAAGACCATTACTCGCAATCGTAAGTGGTTGAGCGTTCACACATATTCATTCGAGCTTGCCTGACGTGAGGTCAATGGCGCAGTGGTAAACACGGTTGCCTTATGAACAGCGGGGCCGGAGTTCTAATCCTAACAGTGGCAAGGATATGCACTGCTGACGAGCCCTAATGAGAGCGAAACTACAGTCTAGTGCTTCTTTTCGAAAGGGGCCGACTGGAAAGTCTATGGGAATACGACAGCTGCGATCAATTGTGGGTGATGTTTAGCTTGTAATCAGCCAAATCCCCGACTGCTAATCAGCAATATATATACCTTTTTCACTATACGCACACGAAAGGCAAAATAGCGAGAGGGAAAAACGATTCAATAAACGCAAATGTACACCACAACATACGACGTGAACGGACTCACCAACCTGTGGAATCAAGTGACCTGAAGACGGCAGGTCAAGAACGATGCCACGAGTGAACAAGAAGTATATTGTCGACAACTGATGACCTGGCGTATGGAAGTGAAATCGTTCACGAGGGGGTTGACGGATGTGGATTCGGTTCGGCTTTCTTCCTGGGGCCCTTGCGACTCACTGAGTTGGTAGCTAGGGGTCTTCGGTGAGGTGGCAGCCAATTAAGCTCAGTGACGTGAATGTCATCGTTGTTCGTTCGAGTTCTCTCTGAAATAGGCGCATTTAATGGCGCGCAGCATTGAAGCTGTAAGGAAGCTGCCTCCCTGATGACGTCTTATTTCCACCTACAGCTTGGTTGTGTGTCTGCAATATGCGGGTACCTTGATGTCGAATGCTTAAACGTAGATGTAGCCCTTTTCAGCAGCCAGGTACCTTTCCTTCTCTTCTCTCTCTCTGTACTGGACACTTCGTCCGTGATTGTGTGATAGTTAAGCATTAGTGTGATACTGATGATACTGTCAGCAGGTGAAGTCGACGTGGGCGGGTGAATAACAAGATGAAGAGTAAACACAATCGAACGACAAGCACGTGCGCAGCGTGAGTCCTACCTTCTAATACGCGGGGAACTTTTGGTCTACAAACTGATTTAAACAAATGTCCAAATGCTTACAAAAGTCGGAAATAAAAAAATACAAATGGCAATCCTAACTGACACAGTTCGCCAAAAACAACTAGGGTCGCTGCATGCCCTGCAAACAAAAAGTGATCGGCCCGGACTCCGCCTATCTGTATTAACGTGTCGTACTGCACATGTCCCGTACCGCAAATCGGAGTGAAGCGGAATCCAACCATGACTAGGGAGACGGTCGAGGGAAAATATTGCGCACCCAATTTAGGCTACAGCGGGCGGCGCGCGCATCAGGTAATTCGACATTTTACCACACATTTAATCTATTTTAATCGCGTTTGCAAGCCTAAAGGTCATGGCTAAAATCCGTCTATCTAGTGCGTCCCGCGCGGAAACGCATAATCTGTGCTCACCACGGAACTGTAGACGGCTAAATTGAAATAGTGTTCCCGAATGGCCAATTGTGTATTGGTCGAGTGACAGAATAGTTTATACGACATCCCAAAGGAAATGGCATTATTGTAGTTATTCAACAGCTGTCCTTTACACAAATTGCCCATCTAACTCTGTGTTACACTACCAAAAATCAGTCACTGCAAAAACGTCACTTACTAAAGAACATGCATGCACACTATTGTTATGTTTCAGTGAGAGATTAATGAAACTGTGGTGCGTTTTTTACACCACGAGGAAAACTGGAGCGTTTTCGCGTTCGTTCGCCCCGGCCCACAGCTGGTGGTGCTGGCCAGCTGTAGGGAGCAGGTTGACCCCTAGGTGTTTGGAAATTAGATCGTGAATTAGAAAGTAATTGGCCTCCGTGATGATCTTTCTCCCCATTTTCCCCCTCGGAACCGTCATTTAACGAAGTGACGCATGTTTCTTTCCAACCCCGAAAGATAATTTTGTTCCCTCCTAACGGCATCTACATGGATGAAAAGTTAATACTGTTACTTGAAGTCACTTACTGCACATGACGAGGTATCCATTAACCGAACCCTATCGTTGTTACATAGCCAGGTGACATCACCACTGACCACTTTCCGGGAAGCAAATGCGTGAACTTTGCTTGCGTTCTGCCATGATGAACCGTTGACGAAACACAGGACTTCAAGTATGGGATAACCAGGAGAAAGTGATCTGGCTATTTCTTCTGATTATTCGGGTGATTGCAATTCTTCTTGAGGTCTCTCCAAGGAATTTCTGTCAACCATGCGAGATTTGCTGCGTGTCTCATTCGAAATTCGTTGTTTTTTCATAGTGGCAAAGGTAAGCGGGACCGTGGGAGGTAGGATTGGTACGAAGCGGTTGTGCCATGTGATGTGCATGTGAAACATACGGTTGTCAAACGGAGTAGTTTCTTCCTTCAAATCCTTTTTCTGCTTTCAAAACGGTGTGCTCTTTGTCTCACGTAATTTTCGTAGACTTCGTTGGAGGACTGATTTGACGTTCATGCAGTGGGTGGAGGGAGATGACGAAGAAAATATATTGCCTCCACCTCTCCCTGTAAAAACGAACACGTTCCTAAGCCACGTTGCTGTTGATGCAGAAAAAATACGCTCTCGGTTAGTTACTATCAATCCTTCTTATCTTCCTTGGTCCACCCTGTTGCTCTCAAACACGGAGGAGATGACATCCCCCTCCTTTTGCTTAATATTTATGCACTCTCTCTATCATTAGGTTCTTTCCCTA
>LUCH01002972.1:22751-36585 GCA_013368495.1 Paragonimus heterotremus
GTTTTCTCACAGGTGCGTTGAGAAATATACCATTATTATTATTATTATTATTTTGATACTTCTACAGTAATGCCTTTTATCCCAATTAATGTCACACATCGTTCTTCGACGAGCTCACTTCCCACACAACGTGATTGTGAGATAATACAAGGCATGATAAAATTGCCACTTACCTGCGGACTACGTCCAACTGCTTCACAAGTGAGTGCGGAACCAACTTGCTCGAATGCATAGTAAAAGACCAAGACACCACCCCCGGAGAATGAATTAGTGCGCCAGTGTATAAAAGATTATAGATACAACAAAAGACACCCACTAGTTTCTCTTCAAGTACTCCGGCAGTGAAACGCAGGTGACGTCAGTGAAAGTGAATTCAAATATAAGTTCAGCTTCTGTTGCAAACTCCCTTGCCTTTCGGCAACTTTCTTCGCAAAGCAGAGCAATGTAATGATATTTACTGACATTTTTCAGACTGCAAGTAACATACAACTGGAAATCGCCCACAGGCGGCGGTATGTGAGACGGCGGAAATTTCATTAAAATCCGCCGTTCTGCCGGTAGCCAGCCGACTACCTAGCCGCGGAACAGCCATCCAAAGCTACTAACTGCAATTTTCTCCGACTTCAAAAGCTCAACGATATGATACACTCGAAAGCTTAAGCCCTCAGTATTTATTCAGGCTAGCCCAATTTTCCAGCAACGTTCTCAGTGTATCATGAAATACTGATTAGTACGAACGTTAAAATTTGTTGTACTGTGCGGAAAAGTGAGAATATGATCAAATTACCACCGACAAGAAAGAGGTCGCGATTACATGCAACCGATTTAACAGTCGCTGCTGTGACTAGAACTCGACAAATGGAAAGTTCAAAGAATGGGAGTGCACTCAGTCATACAAACGGTTTTCAATACATAGCGTTTCACTTTCCTTGAATTCACTACGGGTTTTTCTAATCAAAAAGCGCTTGTCCAGCGCTATACAGCCGGCAGAATGCATGGTAGATAGGTGGTACTTTGATTTATTTTGCTTCGACAGGTTACTGTCACGCACCAGTGCGAAGCTGCACTGTATGTGGGTGGCCTTGTAGTTCTCAAGTACGAGGGCACACATTCTGGTAACAAAACTTTTGGTCATTCAACATGACAGTGATTCGAACCGCTGCATGTACTCATGTACGTGCGCCAGACAATGTGCAGTATAAACAAATTGATCATCCTCCTAGATGTGAGCACGTTGAGTAGTCTGGTTGATAACCAAAAAACGGGTGTAATCAAGACGATGTTGCAAACCAGGTTGAGGTTCTATGCAAGTGGAAAGAACAAAATGTAAAACGTTCTCATACAGTGGATATGGGAGAAATTTCCGCGTAATTGCAGGGCCCAAGTGCAACAAGAATATGCAAATCTCGTTGGCCTTAAGGCGAGCAAAACTGATGAACATCACATTTGCGAGGAACGTTTGTTAGGAGATAACAAACAGGTGTTTCCTAGTTGTTTTCGTTATCCCGCTGCGTGTTGTTAGAGAGACGCAAGCATAGACGTCTTTCTGGGCAGCACGAAATACGGAATAGTCTTGTTATAACACCGAGGAAAAACGGTGCTTTGGGTCAAGTTGGAAGTCAGCAACCACATCCGCTTGCAGTTGGCATAACACAGCGTTTCAAGTGTGATGTTTAGGCTAATGTTTGTCCCAGAAACTCGAACCGACACGAGGACTGGAAGTTACTGAATGGAGTGTCATTTTTCGTTCGCCTAAATCAATGTGTTTTGGAACAGTTCTGTCACAACCGTTATAAGCGTTGTGGATTTCAGCTTGTTAATGTAACTGCGACCTTTGGCGTCGCAAATAATACAGACTCCGCTTGGAAGGTTATATTGAGGAAGTCCAACGTTACGCCAGCACAACATATTTATTTTGTGCCTGATCACTCTGCTACTTTGTGACCATCGCATTTGATCGTATTTAAGGGTGCCGTTAGTCTCGAAGTGGTATATTTGGCGGATTCAATATGGAGGTTTGTGGTCATTTTGTTCTATTTGGTTTTTGCCAACTTTCTTGCACCTAAGCAACTTATCAATATGAAACTCGCCAATACGACCGTCTTCACTGTCAGATCCGAATCAGTTGCTTAGCAGGTTCAGAATTTACAGATGCTCATTGCTTACAGACGAGACCATTCTGCATCCGGTCCATCGACAGACATTGCGAGAAGATAAAACACTGCTGAAACAATCAACAGACTTCCCGAGTCAACAAATTGATGTGTCCACTGATGAATTTAAGTACGATATCGTTATCTTTGGTTTGTTTTGGTGTGGCCACCGTGACTTGAATGCTAGTCGTAGACCGTGCTTCCTGCAGTTATCATGGGTTTACAAAGCGTTTCACCAAAAGGTCCGCCTTATTAGCTTGCAACCTGGTGCAGAAATTGGAGTAGCCGGAACCTGCGTCATGGACTAATACGTTTGTTTTAATCGATCGTTAATTGAAAAATGGCCTCACGTTATGTCAGTTCCGAAATTCGGTATGGCTACTACGGTTGTGGTCGATTTTGTGTGGCGACATTAATACGTGTGCTGAAATATTTTTTGTTTCCTCTCACCTTTTTTATTCAGTGTTTACCTTTTTATTTTCCAGAGAATTGACTATACTGCGACTTCTGAGGCGATGTTTGATAATCATGAATTTCGCACTTTTCACATTTGTAGGGGTGACTTCAGAGGTACATGAAGGAGGTGGGCGTCGTTTACGTTCTGAAGTACGATAAGGTGAAATGGCATGGTGCTCTGGAAGCCGCGCAGATTTATTACCGCTTTACGAGGTATAAAATGCGTAGGAGTGTATGCAGGGGTGCACGACGTGTTTAGTGGGCTAATGTTAACAATTCGGTTCTCACGACAAGCTGCAGACCGCGGTGTCATGTGGCCCGGCGAAATGCCTATCAGGTTTTGAGCTTTTTTGATTTAGGGCAAGGTCACGTTCTCAGTGGTCTGTCATATAAATCTCAGTCAACAAATTGAGGACGCACCATCTGTGAATTGAACAAATGCACGAGTCTTTCCAACGCAATACACTAACTGCTGCCACTAAACGATATGCAACGGATGGTTAGGTGAAGTTAATCACAATCGCTGACGTTGGAAACATCCGCCGCAAGTTGAAGCCCGCACCGCCAAGTGAGTTTGTTGTGTAAGGATGGTAACGGAACGTTGGAGGTCCCCGAGAAAGTGCTATCGATTGTTTATATCATGGGTGTGGTGCGTACCATGCGAGACGAAGACAACAGATATACGCATACCTGATTTTCCCAGTGCAAGCAAGTTTAACCATTATGTCATTTCTCGCAGGTCGTGAACGTGGATGCCACCCACATGACAAACAGACACGAATATCTCATTAGACGTCTCCTCGTAATTTACAAGCTGAAAGTTATATCACTTTCTTGGTAACAAGCGGCATGGGACACGGCCGACTGATGGTGTACGGTTGCGTTCGTAGTGAGAAATATGGTTGACTACGTAGGCTGTTCGGAATTTTCGGAGAAATGGTGGACGAGCACACCGCAGTGAAGACGTTAGCAAAGGATAAGATGGTTGCGCCAATGAGAGCATTCCGCGTGGTGTTAATTCCGTGCGCGTGGCGTTGTTTGTAAGCATGTTAAAAGGCGAACCTTATTCACAGTCGGTATCTCTATCGAATGGTTGCGGTAGACAACAAGTTCTAGTAAGTTACACCATTGCATCGAATACCGTGGGTTCAAACGTGACTTGCATACCATCCGTCGAACCGACAGGAAGTTTCTGAATTATTCCGCGTGTTATTGGCTGTACGTGAAGCCCATGTGGGCCATTGACGCGGAAAGCGATGTTGTCCACTTCGGCAACTGCACGAATAATATAATGAAGAGTGAAAACGGATGGTTGACGAAGCGAACGCACCCAAGAGAACTCCTATCCGTTGCCATTAAGAAGAAATCAATCCAAAGCGAGTAACTGATGCGGGAGCAAGAAATTCAAACGGCTTACGAATGCGATCGCCATGAAGTTGTCGATGCAAACTGGTACGTCAAGAACATTATTCACACAATGACCACGTTCGCAAGTCATCTTGCCTAAAAGCGCATGAACGGACGGTCCCCATGACTCCATTTCGAAACTGTATCTGAGTGCAAGATAAGCGGTCCTCTAGTAATCCGCTTGAATATCGCAGCTGTGTGCAACGTGATGGCGAAGCCTTCTTTGTGGACAACATACAAGGTACTTATGAGTGAAATTTTCACCGTTTAATCTGGCTTCTTTTTATGCTCACTTTGTCGGTGTCGGAAACATCCCTACCCCTACGGTGAGCCTTTTTATAGTTTTCAAATGTCGCGTCCGCGGTCATGAGCGGTGAACGGCGGAGTAAAACCTGCCAGATCGACGGTTTGTGAGCCCGCGTCTGCAGCCGACTTCGTTTGTTAATGTAAGCCTGGCATGAAACATTCAAAAAACGCATGACTACAGCACGGCGGTGACCTGTTTGAACAGCATCATTGCACTTGCCAATAAAACAGTAAAACGTCCTTAGACTGGCTTACCTCCGCACGACTTTCCCATTGGCTTCCCTACAAGCAGTACGCAACGGAAATGGGTGAAGTCTGAAGCCGCATTGCCGGGTGGATTCTGCAGCGATCCAATACAGATGGACAGCCATCGCTGTGATGCCGATCAACTGATTCTTCGCTCTGAACGTATCGAATGGTGAACATAACTGAGTGTCCATTCCGTGGCAAGCAGCTTCAATCTGGTAGGAGCGCGTTTTGAATTTCTAATTTTGTCGGTTCCTTATACTTCGTTCATTGTTCGCACTCCTCCAGTGAATATGCACACCATTCAAAGTGAATGCGGACTTGAACCGGTTCGCAGACATTGTACCGCATGCACGCAAGCCGAAGTAAGCGCGAACCAGCATAATTTGAAGCGATCATCCTCTTGATATAATTGAAGAAAGTGTGCTACTTCACACCTGCTTATGCAGCTTTCTTGCAGATATCAAGTGTGATAGAAGAAATACGAATTTTTCTGAACCATTGCTTCGGTCACCCGGAAGGACACCCGGAACACGTGGAAACCAACAGCTACATTCTTTACCGAGGGAAGGCCGAGGCAGCACATACCATTTTCCACAGCCTTCAAAGACCTGACTCAAGTCGTATCCTGAGATGTTCCTTCCCAGTAACCACTCGTCCATCTGTGCGTCTAACCATGGAATACTTGTTGACTCGACACGTAAGGTAGGACAAATAATGGGGCAGTTGTTAGTGTCTGAGCATGGAGTACTGTTTGCCTTCACTCATAAGCTAGGAAAGTTGCACTGAAATTATGTAAGCTTTTAAACGGAAAGTACTCCTCGATGTCATTTGTCCAGTTGGTCACCTCATCCACAATCAAGCGTACGTCGTGAGTTCAGGGACATTTTTACAACAGTGATAGCTACGGGTGGCTATGCATACCGGATATACCTAGGAAAATACCGCTGATTTGACAAGTTTTTGCGTATAATCTTACATTATAATATATTTGCTGGCGTATCTTATGTTTACAGTTTCATGAAACAACGGTTTAATCGTCGGAGGTATAATAATGTATTGCTGCCTGATTACTTAGTTAACTATAGGCATGCGTTTCCATGTCTATGACATCGATTTTCATTACAGTCCACTATTAACTCTTCCAAATGACGTGAAATGCAATTTTTAATTATTTTTTCGTCAACCATCACGCCATTGAACCACACTGCACTCCTTGCTTATATCTTCGGAAGATTAAGAGAAAAATGATTTTCAACCCACAGAGTTCCACGATTTATAACGATTATAACAAATTCGGTAACTTAAAAAAAGGTTTTTGCTTCAAAGATTACGGAGATATTCACGGTCTGTCGATTACTCGCAGCCAGCGTTGACGATCAAACCAGTAGGATCAGTAGTAGTAACGACCACCCATTATAAACGTCACAATACATCTGCGGCTTGATTGAGGGCATCTGAGACATGCCATATATGTCTTAAGCCGAGAAATTTAGAAAAGTATCTGATTTTTCCGAGAAAAATAAATGACGAACGAAGAATTCAGAGAATACACTAATGGTTTATGAGCAGTACAGACCGTGAATTGTGGGCCTCCAAGTTTACGCCGGAAGCAGCGCATAGTAAGCTAAATGGCCAGCAACTCTGTGCCGAAGGTACTGTAACAGGACGCTGCGGGTTGCAAAGGTTCGGCGGAACTTGTTGCGTCTTTCCACAGATTGTCAACAAATTGCTGTAACAAGGCGTCAATGGCTGTGCCGGAGGCACCAGTTACAGGAAACAGCTGGACGTTAATCTTGAGGTAAGCTGGCAAACTTATTTCACAGATACCACTCTCGTGCTTTCCGGAGGCCGTGCGCGTAGTATCGGTGAAAGGCCTCCATGAAGGAGATCGGGCGTTGGCTGCATGATGTGTGTACAGCAAGCTGTGGGTCGAAGATGAAATTTACCAGGCCACCAAATCTGCTAAGCCGACCGCTGAAGAAGAGTTCAGGGTAATCCTGGATGACTTGGACCTTGTCTTCAAGGTCAGAAATACCATCGGCTGAGATCAGGTTAGCTAGAAACTCGATGGTCAATTTACTCAGCCCTCACTTTTTAAGTTGACTGTAATACCACAACTGGTCGACCGACCAAACAAGCCGAGTAAATGCGAGGGGTGTTGTTTTTCGGAAGAGCTAGAAATCGGAATATTGTCGAGGTGCGCAAAAGCAAAGTGGGGGCGTGGCTGACTTCGTACAAAAGCTGGCTGCGATAATCGGGCAGTGTTTTTCAGTCCAACTGTTATTCGTGAGGTGGAAAGAACAAATTTGATTAATGACGGTTGTCTTGGGTGCGTCATCGTCGACTACTAGAATTTCGTGGTAAGCGCGAACTAAGTCGGTTTTGCCGAGTACATTTTTGCCCGCGAGACAGGCCGTATATGCTGAATCGGATAGTCACCACGGACTGCTATAGTAATAGTGCCGTTGTGATCAGTGCAAGGGCTCCATTGTCCTGACAGTTTGGGAACTGGGCATAGAGGTGATGCTTAATGCAACAGTCGGGAATACAGAATGGTAGTAAGAAATGTGCTTAGCTCAAACCCAGTTCTATTCTCTTCGCAGTGGTAATAATACAGCACGTTAGCCGACGAAATCGTAATGCACCCAGTGTTTGGATGAGGTAATTATTTATGTAGTAAAACAACAATAGTATATAGTGTTCCCTTATGATTTATAATCATCATACCCATCTCAGTTCAAATGGAAGGCCGGATTGTAATGATGACGTCGTTTCCTCTTCACCCATTCAGGAATTCTTGCCTTCGCCCGCTCAACTGCGGGTACTCCCTCAGTAACTGAATTCATCTCTGAAACAGGCTCAGAAACGGAATTTTTAGTCTCGGAAGATTCAACAGGAAACAAAAGAGAGACCTTTAAAACATTCATGCACCTGAGATCGATAATAGACGGGTCAAATTTAATAACAAAAAATGAACGCCTACAAGTAACGGACTGCAAATCTGTGAGTGAAAGTCCACATTCGCCAATGATAGGTAAAACGCGTCCAGTGATACGCTTAACAGGCAAATTAACAAGGTTGGAAGAAACGAAAGTTTTCAGACGCTCAACGCAAGCGACAGAAATAAAAGATTCAACACTACCAACATCAACAATAAAAATATGTTTGGCACCACTGTTGACAGTAGAAGGTTGTTTTTGGGGTGCGTAGAATCAAGAGAATATGTAGGAGTCACAGTAAGAACACTCTATTGGAAGCCAGATGCAAGACTTAGCTTATCTAAAGAAATCTGGATAAAACACGTCTTCGAACAACGGCAGATGGCTTGAATGTAGCCTATCTCGTCACATGTATAGCATCTGGAATTTCGAAATGGATACATGGGTGGCGAATGTTTATGGCCACGCGACTTACAGTCATCCTAATATGGAACAGAATTCGGATTAAAATGATACGGTTCGACTGCAGTACTTCTGTGATAGTTCGCCTTTTCGAACTACCGCTGCCGTTGATTTGCCTTATTCCCAGCAGCGTTGGTGTTATGTTCATCATTCACCGCGCCGTTCACATCTTGAAATTGTTTACAGACAGCTCTGGCCGATTGAAATGAAGCTTTCTTCGGTATTGACAACGTTTCTTGAAGAAGTGGGGCATGAATTCCTGCAATCAATGGATCTCTCAGCTGATTGCCTTGCCGATCACCGAAATTGCACCTTGATGCTTGAGTGTGAAGTAGAAGAATAAACGCACGGACACCTCTAGTTTCTTCTCCGATTAAAGTAGTGAATTTCGCACTTTCCGCGGCTTTGAAGTTGACGAGCTGAATATACCTCAGTAACAGATGTTTCAAAGAATCGTACGGAAGTTATAGAGACGAATCAACGAACGCCAGATATTTAATCAATGCATATGCATCATTGCGGATGGCCGTGAAGAAATGCGGCATTTCCCTCTCATCTCTCACATAATTGCGGGTGATACACTAAATTTCAAATCATTCCAGATAACCTTCGACCTACCTTGATCTTGTTTGAACGTTCAGATCTTCCACACTGCAAACCTTCATCGCAAGGAAAATACTGACCGCGACGCCAATTGCGATAGTTGAAAATAAGTAACAGTAATGGGAAATGTACTTAGCTCAGACCCAGTGTTAGTCTCTGCGCAGTAGTGATAACGCAACACGATGGCCAACGAAATCGTATTGTAATCAGTATCTGTACAATGTGATTATTCATGCAGCAAAACAACAATAGCATATAGTGTTACGTTATCATTTGTAATCATCACACTTAACAAGTATCAGAGCTGAAAATTATCCGCGGAGAGTAAACGCTCATATGGGTGAACCGTTAATACGTGAGTTTCAATATATCCTACATGGTAATTGAGGGAGTATTTTAGAAAGCACGAAATGTGCCCATTTTGCCGTGAGAAATAGGTTCATTTTAATGCGTTAAAGATTTTTAGCGGTGACTGTAAGAAATGGTGATATTTCGATATTTCATTCTTTCGACAGCTCATGACTGATTGGCAGATGCAGACCGTAAGACAAGATTGCGTTGACGAAAGTATCACTACCACTGATACACAACTATATTTTATATATAGTCTCCGCCTGCTTAAAAAATGAAATGGAAAGTAGCCAGGGCATTAACTAGCAGGTCACGAAAAGTGACATTGAGCTGAAATGACGTCAAAACTATTCGGATAAAATTATCATCATCTTTTCAATAAAAAATGAGTAAACAAATAGTACCACGAGCACCTGCCTCCATTTCTATGGCTGCAAAGTTGGTCCTCCCAGGCGAGGCGGTAGGAGATGGCGGCTGTAGGATTCTACTCCCTTCCGCTTCTTGCTCAGAAATTTGCTTCAGACTATCTCAGTATCAGTGTGTTTATGTGGCGTCGTCGATTAATCGAGGGTTTCAAATGGACTGAGGCGCACCTACACGTGTCCTTTGCTCTTAACTTCTCTTTTGTGTCCAAAAAGACAGTGAGCTGTCACGTGGGTACGCAGTCTGCAAACTCTCTCCAGTGTGCAAGAAGAGCGGCAATATCTCTCTAAGTGTTGCACAGTCAGAATGTCACAGGACTGTCGCAGTTACATACAAGTGTAACATATATGGCCGAGGTACCACATACATGTCATTTGTTGTTTCAAACTGAGTGCGTAAGGACGTGTACGAACTCGTGATCACCTCAGTACGGTTGTCTCCGTTTTATTAAAGAAGACGCTTGGAAGTGGTTTTCTGGTTCTCTCATTCTTTTTCCTTGTCTTTACGTACAAGCTTGTCACTGTTTTCTAGGTTACGGGTAGCCGGCATACGAAGCATGATAAGGGGTGCTCAAAATCGAAGCGCAAGCAGTTGTTGTTCATCAACGCAATAAACCGGACCATCAGGCTGCTAGCCACCACGTCATGTGAACTGAACTGAACTGAAATACGTTGGCGAGGTAGCTGAAATTTGGACTTCGCCTGGTTTAAGAAGGTTTAGCTACTAAAGAATGAAGAACTTGCACATTATAAGTTTGAAAGTGTTTTTTGTAAATTATGCAAGTGATAATCCATTAAACTGTTAATTATAGCTAACTTAAAGGTGTAGTTGTATAATCAACACTATGTGGAACTAGGAACACTAGGTATTTAGCGACACCGTGGGCGAGTAGATACGACTGCATCGGGTGATTTACAGGCATACTGTGAGCTTTAGTCTGTGTGATCCGATTACCATAATTACTGCTCACTGTAATCGGGCATAATCTGGTTTGGCAATATGGTAGCCAGGAATTGGGCGACATTATGAAGTTACATACACCATATAGTAAGTTGAGCCTCATAAGTCTATAGTTGGACGCACTAACACCTATGCTCGACAGTCGGCCCACATGCACCCTATAATCAAAACGCCCAGAGTGGCTCACCTCGCTTGCAGTGAGTCGACGACTCGTTGGGTGTGCATCGTACAGCAAGGCAGTTAGGTCATGGTTGTGCCCTAATGTAAAAGAGCTAACAACGGACACCGTTTTCCTCTTGGTGGCGCTAAAGCGTGATTGGCAGCATTTGTCACGAAAACTGAGCGATGGAAAGCAAGTGATCTCAACTCACTAAACACGTCGTCATCCGCGGCTTTCGCACCTACGTCACCTGTAACTGGTACACCGGTACGCCATTTACCAAGTAACCTCAGCAGTACTCACATTCACATTATCATACTTGAAGCGCGCATTGCTTGATTTCTTGCTTAAACCAAGCACGTACATAGCACTGTGGTCCCTCACATGTTTTTCCGAACAGCTTCGAAAGTCTTGGAAGCCAGAAACTTCCCGATCCTCGAATGAATCTTTGAATCCCTGAAGATAATCCATCGCCTGAAATCAAATTTATAGATAATAAATCATTTGTCAATATAGTATGGTTACCCATTAATCGACCATAAGCAGCTACTTCAGGTGAGACCGCATATGTACAATCGCAACAACCACCAATAATCTTTTCAATCTTGGCACCAAATGATGGACAAACGAGTAAACGGTCGGTTAAAAAACCTTCCACCGCTGGTGACCATTTTTGTTGCAAAACCGACGATTAAAAATTTTTGGGCGATACCAACGAAATAGTGACAGATATTCACGGATCCCTCGTGAATTCGCTGTTTGACGACAGATTGTACTCCCCACGAATGACTTTCAGCAGAACAGAAACGCGGATAACCCAGGGTTCGAACACGTGTTCGAACGCTGCTTCACTGACTTTAAGACTCCCAAGGAGCCAGCCTGCTGAACATAGCTGATACGAATAAGCCCTCAGCTTCGATAAGGGGTATAGTTTCGGAGCACATGGCTAATACGACGTTCGCTAGGTGAAGTTATTATAAGAATTGTTGAAAAAATTCCACAAAAAATGGTGGAATAGCCCCTTATACATAAACTGGACGGGTAGTGTTGACTTTCTCTCAAGTGTCGTTGATACCCAAGCAAGTGAGTACATCTGTTAGCTTTCTTCACCCCGTATTGACTGAAAGGTTAAATTACCGGAAGGAGTCGACATACAGGATGGTGACAGGAATGATAGCGACAATAATAATTTACCACGAGTTGCGCCAGATGACCCAATGCAGTATCAAGGAGAGCTGATCGTAGGTCTGGATGGCCGTGCCATTAAAAACACGGAGGTAGGCAGAACATAAGTGTGTCGCCTCAGCACGGGTGAATGGGATAACATCAACTTGTGCCTTCTGTCCACTGGAAATGCCGTCCCTGTGGAAAGATTTCGAACGGACACGAGGCGGTTGGGAGGTGCTGTGCACCTTGTGGGTTTGGTAGAGTTGCGTTCCGGGTACCAGAAGCAGCCTCCACGATATTGTGAATCGCACCAATGAGGAAACTGGTTGAGACGACAACATCGTGGATGGTCGGTTGTGAAAGCGGTTGGTCATCATCTTCCCTAAATCCCCGCGCAGAAAATCCAATGCCATCCATAAGGGCTTACCCCTTGAAAGGTCGGTTGTTTGATAACCCATGGACTGCTCCGCCGCCAAGGTAGTAATGGTGGCACCTGTCCACAAAGCACTGACGTTGCCAAAAGATGGCTGAAAACGCTCGGCCACTAGGTTGGCGGTTTCGGTTGCTTCCGATAATGGTTGTGAGTTGGCAATGGATACGATAGCATTGGCTGTCCCAAGCAATCTCTGCATTCATACCTCTCATAAAAGTGACTCGTCCATGTGGGAGTCGCCAGAGTTACTATATCCTGCAAAGCAGCTTAGGAGGGGACTTCACCCTGCAATAATTCGCTGAAAAATTGTTGCAGGCAGATCTTCCCCGACAACGTTATCAGCTTGATTATGGCCTCCTCAAGGGTGCAGTGGTAAAGCTCCGCGCGCTGATCAAGAAGGATATCACGCAATTGCATCGTGACTCACTTTAGCAGTCTAGACATCAATTAGCTGAAATTTGCTTGGTCAAACGAAATTCGGTTATAAACAAAGTTAGTTTCGATATATACAACCCACGGCGGCGGATTCGTTTTCAAAAATGTAAGAAAAATCAAAGTAACTACGTCTACAGCACGCAAAAACGCAAGCTTGGTGTCCTTCATGGAAACGAAAAAAGGCACGATTGTACATAGCACATGAAAACAAATGAAAAACCGGGTATCGAACACAGAAATTGAAACGAATTCAACAGTTAAGAAGCGTCGAACGATAAGGTCAACTAAAATAAGTCAGTGCAGAATACAAAAAATAGACGAAAAACCGACTCATTAAACGGTGTAGAAAAAAAATACAAGGTTATCATACTCTTGCTCGCCCGATAAAAATGGTGAACCAAATATCAGCTACGTTATTTTCATGGGACTAACCAGTTTGTGGGAAACTGCCACAAAGTTTTACCCCGAGTTCGACGTGTCACCCACTGGCAATTATTCAGAAGACCACAAACAGCGCGGTACTCTATATATTGTCACAATCGAGGAAGATCTACAACCAGGATGCATCCTGTATGTAGCGCGCGGAATGGAGGAGTGAAAGATTTCCCAACGAACGGAAATAGGGTACGGAGTTGGAATAAGTAAACGTGTTTCACTGTGGGGTGTCAGGTTGCACGACGAAACGGCGATGAGAATTAATCCGCTCTAACAGACCGTGGCAAATAACAACCCCTAGCCCGTATATGGGACGCTCATAGGACGGTCAATCGCTCCTTGAGTGTTTATGACAGTCCCATTTGGAAGGGCTAATTAATTCGACTCACAAATAACGTGCGAAAACGTTTTCCGCTAAGTAGTTCAAGTTCAGATTCATTTTAATCGGGACGAAACGGCTGTTGTCAAGCGAGCGTCCAGAATATTTGCACCGGAATACGACAAAACAGAACCCAGAGCAGCGACTGACGCATTGGAAGCGAGAACGACGGATTTATCAGATTCCGACTTTCGATTTCGAGCCCAATTTGATTTTCCAGTGATTTATGTGGACAAGAAAAAAGAGGAACGGTAGAACAAAAGCGAAATATTCGCAGCCGCCAGTGGCTGATAAAAAGAATAACAACTGCCGTAAGCTTCTTTTAAATTACAAGGGTCAGAAAACACGATAGACAAGGCCGGGAGGTAGTGGTAAAATCAAAGCAGGAAGAATCAGCAAACCATTTGGTTGCATTTTAAAATAAAAACTGTATTAAACAGGATCAACAGAATAGCACATTTCCGTGGGTATGATGACACATACGTATTTCGTCCACATCTTCTCCTAACTGTGCAG
>LUCH01002972.1:45196-67578 GCA_013368495.1 Paragonimus heterotremus
AAACCTAACCTAGGTGCCGTCGTAAAAACAAAATGTGTCGCAGAGTAGAATTGGTTATGACTGGTGGATTTTGGTTTGTGCCAGAGATAGAATCACGCCTATGGAGATCCATTAACAACAGTGTGAGTTGCAGCTGACCAGCTTGAGTTTAGTGCATTTGTTCCACACGTTTTTGTCATGGGGTAACGGGTTGATAGAGTTATTTGCTATTTGGAAATGGCCTCCCTAGTTGGTAGAATGACTGCACAGTTAGGAGAAGATGTGGACGAAATACGTATGTGTCATCATACCTACGGAAATGTGCTATTCTGTTGATCCTGTTCGAGTGGTGGTGGAGTTGGAGATGTATCTAGTGTAACACTACGATACCTCCGCCAGAACCTTATCTTTAATGTCAGTGGTTTTCATCAAGTTTACGTTCACACTACCTAAGTATTCTGAACAGTCACGGCGGTATTGGTGAAGCAACTCTCAATTCGCCGGAGTTTAGGATTATGGGGACGTCGAATGTGATCTTCTAGTGCGTACGTGCGCTAAATTAACTCTTTCCCATTTATACGCAACGACTACCAGACGCGATGTAAAAATACCAATAACTTCTGTTGACTGAAAATTTACTATACGATAATTACAATAGGTCCCGTTCAGCGCTATACGCCACCGATACACAGAAGTAGCTAGTGAGTTTGCGGATTCGAACGCCGGACGTTCGAGCAAGCCGATTTGGTGTTTGTTGTCTTTGGCGCGCATAGGCCGACTAGCATGCAAACAAACAAGCACCAAACGGATGGCAGACAAGGATTCTTAAGAAGCTATGTACAATGTGAACTGAAATTTTGGGAAGAATTTTACAAATCGTACAGCTGGAAGACGGGGGTTATCTCCAGGTCACTACAATCTTACTACACTAGCGTCTTTAACTGTTGCATTGAAGTCTGCTTGTGAACGGTGAGTAAATCAATAGATAAATTGTGTTTGCAGATTCGCCGTGTTCTCATTACGACTTCCGGTCCGCGTTAATGTAACGCTGGGGAAACCTTGGACGTACGAACCTATGAACTAGCATCACGACATCCTCGGTTATTTACGAGGATATGGAACTTCAAACAACCCATAAAACTTGTATTATTATGGATCATTTTTGAACTTTGTATAAGTTCAGTTCTACTCATCCTAACACATGTGCATTTCCACTTTATATATATATATATATATATATATATATATAGAAATGCACGTGTTATGATGTTTCCTTAAGTGTGATTGATTCCGAGTTACCATGAATAAGCATACTCACGTTTTTTATAGGTATTCTAACACAAAAGCGTACTTCCAAGAACCCCATGGGACTGCGTATATGGGGGTGGGAGAACATGTGTGTTACATTGTACGAGAAGACGCTTGACTGATGACAGTAAACTGTACTTTAATGTCTCCATGCTGATAACCCGTATAATGAACTGGAACATTTCAACGTTTAGAACCGTACCCATTCTCCACAATAATTAAAACAGAAATAATAGACAAACAAGTGTATTGCAAACAGAACGGAAAAATGAGATGTAAGAAAAACACAACAAAAACCACAGCATGACCAACCAGTTGGCAAACGACCGAAAATTGTTGCTATTATGACTTTGGACGGTTGAACAGAACAGAATATGCAGAAATGCAATCAAACAATGTCAATAATGCCAACTGTCAAAATAAATGACAAGGAAGTGGGAATATGTGACAACCCAGTAATGTCTCTACACCGGTCACCTCAGGTCCTACTCATGTTTTTCGCGTGCTTTTTCTCATTTTCCGACCTTAGTTAACCGTGGTGCTTCCATGTAGTTGTGATAACCGCTCAGTACGGATCAGAAACTTTTGAAGAGATCAGATTGTCATTGTTGCATATTACTGATATCTTAGAGGAAATACTTTATCCTAAGAACAGCAGGGGTAATGTCATGGGTGGCAACTGAAGTAACACGAGCTTTATTTACATGACGTTGTTCATACGGAGGTTGTGACGTCAAACACCTACATTGCACCGCATTCCCAAGTCCCAGATCACGTAGTTGTGCATAAATCAATGCCCACTCACGTTTATTACAACCTGTTTCTCTTGGTCATAACCTATCTCACTGTCAACATGAAAAAGAAGTACAATGAATGCTAGGTAAACTGACAACTATTGGATATTTGTGGTTATCCTGTTTTTCTTCCCTCGTTTGTAGGGATTATTTCAATAGTCAAGATGGGCTTTAACAACTAGAAGTCCGCAAATCCCCACCTCACGTGCGAATTCGCATCTCCCGGTGCACTTCTCTGATATTCCGGTGCAAATATTCTAGTCGCTTGATCGACAACAGTCGTTTTCGTCCTAGACAGTTTAAATTTGAAAATAGTTAACCGTATTTAGCCCTCGCCATTAATCCGTTCATAAATTACCTTCCTGAAAGACCTGAATGAAGGCTATGGTAATTATGGTTTTGTAACAACATTTGGTGGTATAAACATGTTCTGTTTTACAACTGCTTTCATGTTCCGATACTGCGCGCACAAACTAGAAGTCACAGTCTGAGGCAGTAATAAGCTTTTCTGTATACCATGAACATTAATCCCAACAATTAGATGATCACTAAGTTATGTTTGTGGTTGCCACCAAAATGGCACTTTGCTGTCAGTCCGAAGCTGACGTCTTGTTTTTCACATCATTGCAGTGTGACAGCTTACCCTGTCAGCTATTTCGAACTTAATGGGCCATATATGTTTTGGTAGTAGACATTTCGACGCTCATCATAAAAGGAAACCGGGAGATTCCGGGAATGCCAAGTAGTGCAGTAGCGTTCACGCTTCTCTATCAATTGTCTATAATGTTCTTCTTTGTGAGACAGTAGATTTTAAAACGTCCAACCTCCTACTGGTTTGAATGATAATTCAAAGCCTAACCGTCACCAATACCTATAATACATTACTCAATCATCACCATTGCTTGAGTGTACGTCATCTCCATTGGAATGCGGTCGACCAGCATTCTCAGCATCGAGACATGTGGCTCCTGCGTTTGTTTCAGTCTTCAGCATGAGAGGGCGGTTGGAAGTGTTCGACTTGGGGAAATTTTACTTGTTTCATCTGTTAGCGGCGAAATTTCAAAGGTGATATTCGCGGTGTTGTGAAACCATTAAAAGAAGTGACTAATGCGGCGGACCAAAGGAACGCTGTTTGATTTTTTAGAGGCAAATCCAAGTTTCTTGGTCGTGTTCTTGGCAGAATTTTATGAAGTACCGCGTAGTAGACTTGAGGTGGGTAATAGCTCATGAGCGAAACCACTGTCCCCATAAAGTAGGCTACTGGACTAACGTCAACAGAAACGGTAGCCTCAGTTTCTGATACACATAGAACTAGACACCACAAGGAGTAGAGAATACAATCATTAGTCAACGTCCATTCGGCCTGGACTTGTGCCTACAAGACTCAATATTTTCTAAAATACAAGTTAAGCCTCTAAAACTGCCTGCGATTTTTAGGGCAATCCTGGTTTCGAGAGCTTACGTCACTAGACTATTTTGTTTGCATGCTAGCCCTTTTTCAATTTGTTAGATTAGCCAAGGTCGAACAAGTTTCCGGTCGCATGCGCTTTGTTAGCTGATACGTCCCAACTCTCAGTACTTAGCCGTCAGTCAGTTCTACCGTTATTAAGCTTTTACAAGGTTCAAGTCGTAACAATGTTTCTTTCTTCTACACACCTTCACAGTACTACACTTCAGCATATACCTTAAAAGACTCAACTATCTTTATTCTCAGTATGCTTCCTATATAACTAGTGAAAATCAGCGAGATCTCAACATCCTTCAGGCTGTTCTTCAGCCAGTCTTATTCCGTAGGCTGTAAACTCCTTTACTACACCGTATATTGAGAATGTCACTTCGTCCTGAATCCTACATTGTTTCAGGTGCAAAAGTTCAAGGTTATCTGAAGAAGGGCTAAAAAAAAAGCTGTCTTGTGAATGTAAACTGAAATCCGTGGAGACGGAATTAATCAACTTTACACATACTTTACCAACCCTCCTGATCTTCAGTCTCCTTAATCATTCATAAACGCAACGTTGACAGCGCACGCACTCACATCAAACCATCATCACAGATGACTAGAGTGTCACCGTAGCCCCTAGTTACTGCTGATTTGTAGTCTGTTTTTAAGGTTGACGAAGTGAGCTCGTTTTGCATTAATTGAATGCTGGATCAATGTGAGCAGATTACAGGTTAAGGAGATAACAGTGTTGTCACTTTGCTTGGGATTGAATTGAATAAAACGAAAATCACACGGAAAGTCAATTGTGCTAAAGTTTCCCTTATTAATACGGTTGAACACCAGTATACTTGGTTGAGCAAAGTACTAAACAGTCCGAAGAAACGATTGATTGAGCTTAGCTAATTCACGATCGAATTAAATCTTGAAGTAATCAGATCAATTTAAAGTCGGTACTGTTGATCAACCAGAAAAATTGAATGATACTGACAACTAACCCCTCGAATATTTTAGCTCCATTGCCGTCGAAACTTACAGTATAGATTTAAGCGAAACTGAAATTTTTTACATCCATCCTTCTGATCTGAAACCACATTTCTGGCTGATGGTAGCATCTGCGAGGTGTTTACCATATGAGACGTCTGCCAACCCTGACTTGGCGACCAAGTCCCCGAACTAGAGATAGTTCAGTAATAATGTCATCGGCCACCCAAGTGTTCATGGGATTCGAACGCTGGTTAACGTGAGTGATCCTGACTTTGGCATCCTTACATTGTAGTGAATAATTGAAATGAAAAAGCCCAATAATAAGTATCATTTTGATAGCACTGTTATTACCGCAACGGTCAAACACAATTTCTTAACCAGTACGCCGGTGAGAATGTGATATAGATGGGAAATGGGAAAACACACAGTTTTTACAGTACCCCTCTTTGACGCCTGAGATAACCAATGATGTGATTCTGGTATACGAGGGAAACCAAGGCGTTTTGAATGAAAAAGTACACACGTAAGTGCATCAATTATTCTTCTTTCTGTTCGAATCGATAGAACGGTTACATCGTACAATTCATACAATAAGAGAGTGGCAGAATTCGCTCGACACAACCAGAATGAACAATGTGTATGAATCGAAATGTATCAAATACATGAAGGAACGGAAGCGTAACACATGCTGAAAAGGAGTATGTGAGCACAGTGATCAGCGTTTGTCTCTCCAAAAGACGGACAACATTGAGAAGTTAACGGCGGGTGGTTTTCGCAAACGCTAAAAATGAAACGGGAAAACAAAAAACCAGTTGAACTCCAAATAGTGTACGTGAAGTTAAAACGCACCAGAACGATCACAATGTTCACGCCACGCCTTCTGCGATGTTGTGCTGATTCACTGAATAATGGACCCCAAGGATGGAAAACACATATTTTCAGGTGGTTGATATAGCACAAACGAAACTCCATTTACTGAAATGCTATTGACAGTGAGATCAGTCTACAAACCGGATGTGGTGAGCCACAAGTTGAAACGACAATATTCAACTCCACGATGTCAAATGAAATAAGACCGTTATCATAGCTAATTAAGAGAAAGATACTGTCCACAAAATGATTGATCACAAATGGTCAGACACGGTTAAGGAGATCGAGGGTGGAACAGTGACAATCGCGCCTTTGTGAGTGGGTTGTAAACTTTTCACGGAATTCCGGTCTTTAGGCGCGCTGACCGAGACCATTATAAGGCGCCTATTAAACTAGATTAGTGGACCGCGAGGAGGAAACTGATATCTAACGCAACCAGATCACATTTGGTACGTGCAGGTTAACAAATTCCTCAGACTTGCAGTCAATGGAGTGTTCGTTCATGTAAATTACAAGTGTATTTATACTTATCTGAGAAATGACAAAAAACAGAGACGACATACATCGCGGGATGTTGACATTTCGACTAACACTCATATGTCGCCAACGTAAAACCAGCAACTTTTATACAAACTGCGCATAAAAACAACAACTGAATGAAACAATCTCACAGGCTGCAGTGCGCAGAAAAAGAACATATTTCTGCAAATCTAATTCAAAGGTGACCACCTGACTAACAACATTAGTCACAAATTGATGTCAGCGTAGCAACGGACCTACCCAGCTGCCCAACTACGCATCCTGCTAAGAACTAGGGGCTTGGCTCTTCAAAGCGGTGATACACACTCAACCGATCAATCTGTCTTCAACGTAATGTACCAGTTCCATTGCAGTTGCAATGACGTCTACATAGGCAGGACAGATCGGCGTTTGCATCAGCGTATGGCGGACCATATTCCTAAGTGGTTATCAACGGCAATCTCAAAAAACGACCTACTGGCTGTAACAAGCTCGAAGACCCCGGCTTCATCGAACGCCAAACACATCCTAGCAATCGGTCACCTAGTTGACCCTGTCAAATCGTTCAATATATTGTTACATAATCGCAACTCGAAACTGCTGGCGATTAGCGAGGCAATGCTAATCAAACAACATCGACTAGCTTTGTGTGCACAGAAGGAGTTGACGCAATCAACCTCCTTGCCTTGGAGTTGACTGCACCATCAGCTCGTGAAAGGTCAGAACTATAAGGTTGGTTCGTTCAATTGTTGTTGCCATACGCAGTTTGTATAAAATTTGCTAGTTTTAAGTTGGCGACTGATGAGAGTTAATCGAAATGTTAACACCTTGCGATATACGTCTTCTCTCTGTTTTGACTAAATGGATTAAGGGGACTCAGTGTTTTAAAAAACAAACACTCTGAATGGTCACAATTACACATCTCACAAAAACAATGAGAACCAGTTCAAGGAATGTTAGACGAAGATGCCCTCGTTAAAACTAACAACGCACACGTGAAGTCTGACCGCCAAACAGACAGAAAAATGTTTCACTTCCAAACCTACAGTCCAGAGTGACGGATTTAGCACTCTCCAAAGATTATGCGATAAAAATATGCAGTCGAAAGAAAAGCGTGATATAGGTAGAGTGGAGTAAAAAATCCTATTGTTACACGTCTGTCATATAAGCGCGAGCAAACTAATGAGATTATCAGTTGTCGACATTCAAGCGCACCTGGGGAGACCTATCCTGATGTACGAGTTATTGTATTGTTCAATAAAAATCAGGTGTTGGTGATATGCCTTCAAAAAACAGACCACCAAATTTTTTCGTCCGTGTTCATTTTCTCAGCCACTGACATTAAACCGGCTAGGTCCAGTGGACCACAAGGTTGTACTCACCAACTATTCACGAACATCTCCTGAAACTACATTGCTATACCACCATTAGTGCAATCGGTATCCACCTGCTAGATTTTGATCACCAAATAAAACCAGAAGATGAACTCCTGAAGGATATTTGAACGCAACAGCAGAAGCTAGTGCTATCAGACCTTAGAACACATTCCCGTGAGTCAACATAGCTTGTACATACCCTCCATCTTTCCTAACCAACTATCCAAATGCCAGTTGAAATCCGAACAAGTATAAACGTGTACCACCTATGCGCATTCACCAATAACCCACACTTGACTTCGGAAGACTGTGATCCACATCATTTTTGTGGCTCTCTGATGTTCACATATAAGTTGTACATCTATTGTGTAACTGTAAAACCTTGAAGACAATTATCAGAAAGAGCTGATTGTAAAAGTGAGTTATTCAGATGCAGGCATCTGAAACATTAAGTTCACTTTATCCAGTTCAGCAAGGCGGTAACAAACACATCATGAGATGCAAGCAATTCATTTACTCTCATCAATCAAGTAAACAAAACATTCGGCTTTATACGCTTATGACATACATACCAATATGAGGTTTCAGTACCGTGACAACGAAATTGATCGCGCTAGCACCATCTGCCAAACGAAAGCCGACGTGCGGTACTTGATTAACAACGATCAGGAAAACGCCGATCTCTTCAGTTCGCGATTGTGTAACGGGACTACAGACGAAGTGGCGGGATCAACAACATGGCTTGCTGCGATTAAGTTAGTCATTTTCTATCCACAAGATTACTCTCCATTGCAGTGGAATGGTCTGATCATTCTTTCGCGGGAAACTATGCCTCTTGTGGTACTTGCCAATTTATCAGCAGTTGCGGTGACGCACACAATGGCAGAACGCACCAAATTCTGCGACAGACAGAAAATCCGCAACTAGCCAATGTAGGTAATAGCTCAACGCGCATCGGCACTTTAACATCCCAACCGAAATTTCGCGTCTTCTATCGTGAAACACCAAATTGCAACAGGTCATGCGGTTGACCCGACCATTTCGTTTACTGTCCCACTAAACAATCACGATACCAATATACCAGCATTTCCTGAAGCGTTGTAAATTAAGCGCCACATGCTCGCTCCGTGTTGGCAGCTGCCAACGTAGTCAATCTCACTGCCGTGAAACTGAAACAGTTTACTTCAACCTGATATGTATTCAAATGAAGTTAGTTCGTTTCACTGTTCTGTCGCTACTTACAAGTCTACGTAAATAAATGTTTTACGCAACCAACGGACGGAAATAAACAAAATGCGTACATCACGCAACGTGTTTTCTTGTCGCCCGATTGAACAGGGAGAAACAGTTTCGGATAGGCAGCCTACGTCGATGTTATTCTGTCAGCAATCCAGACATTTTCGACATGCCCAAAAGTCTAAGTCCCAAATGGGACTTCAATTGTAGTAATTATTGTGGTAGTAATTATTTATTATTACTATTATTATCATTATCATAGTAATTATGTTTATGAATCGGTTGTGCTCACCAACACTCTGCTGGTCGCAAGGCAGAATGGAATGACTGATTTTATACAAAAGCGCTCTGTCTAAGATAAAAGCATTCAGGTCATTAGTTTACTTTTGTGATAGTACAATCGCAACGATCTTCGACTACCAGAAGCATCGCCGTTGGTTCAACTCCGATTATCATGAATGCTTCTATTTACGGGCAAGTACTGGGCGGATTTGGCTGACATAAACTGAAAACTACTCAAAATTGATCGGCAGGTTCGCACTCTTACATAACTTTAAGCCAGCCTTTTTCAAAAACAAGCAATACACTCTGTTTGCATGTAGTGAAGATGATAGCACATAGTCACCAATACGTGACCAAGTATGTCGTACAGAAGAAATCATCCTGCAGTGCAAAAGCCGAAAACTCGGCGAAATGATTTAGATGACGGGCAATGATCAACCTTCTCAAACCCAACCACCAGAGTGATCAGTTTCGTTCATGTTTGAACTTACGATGTAGGAGTAGTTTGGACAAGGTAGGAACCAGAAACATTCTTGTCACGCACAAGTCGAAACGTTTATCGGTTGATCCTATGAACAGGGTTTATGATGAGATAGTGCTGATTACTGATTTCGTTTGTAAACGATAACTGTGAAGCCCGTGGTCTGACGCACAATAACCTGGCTGCCGGCACGGACACAGCTGGCTTGGATGTCTTTTAAACCAAACAAGGTATGTTAGAAAATTAACAAGTGGTTAACAGAGCTCAGTCTGCACGGATCATATAGGTATGTAAGCATACTAGCCCGATTAAGCTCGCTGCACACTTACGTAAGTGCACTGGCAAAATGATAACTCAACTGGAATGAAGGAAAAGATTTGTTGTTGTTATTACGTTTCAGTAACTATCGTTCAAGTGACGTTTGACGAATATCAGCCATCCACGCAGCCATAATTCTCATTGAACCATATGTATGACCGCCAAAAACCCACCTGACTCAACACGATTCTACTGAGTTCGGTCTGTTGAATGAAAAAGACTGTAAATTATAGCGATCAATGTGACTATAGAAGATGGACTGATGAATCAGGGTCCCGTCTTGAGAAACGGCATGAAAGAGTCTAGAGCGACTCAATGGTGTCATGAGAACGTTTATATCGTAAGCTGTTAGTGGTTCAATCAATGAAGGGGCTGCTATCTGGTTAGCTGGAAGGAAGGAACAGATTTCTTACGAACTTATCGTCAACGGTATGAGCTAAAAGGATACTTGCTCCCAAAAACAAACCAGCTAGAATAGTTCAGGATTCCACAGATGTAATCTTGCACGAGCACTGATTATTTAGCCATTGGATCCTAACAGCCATCATCTTGAATTAAAACGTCTCGGGGTTGCAGAAATGTAAATACTTCCACGTGAAATTAACGACTTCAAAAACATCCTAACAGATGGAACTTATCAGCAACAAGAAAAGGATTTGCTATAACGACCTCCAACAAAGATAGACCAACCAGGTAGTGAGGCGAGACAACGAAGGCAGTACACTACTTCCGAAGCAAGTCCATATGACTACCTTGCTAATATTTTAGTCCAGTCCTGAAGGATGTTTATACTATACTGTTCCGGCAGGAGAAATCACGAGGAATGTGTATGCTCATGTGATAATCGATGAGTCAAAGGGTCACTGGTACAGATGACAGGTCACCCGGATATACAATAACGAGTGTATAAAAGTGAAAGTAAGGACAGTTGAGAGACACAGCCGTATTCTCTTTCTGTCAGGTCTGAGCTGATTGGGTGATGGCACCCACCACCCCTGACCATTTCTTTGCCTTAATGTTGAACCATGAACGAAACTCATCACGGACTGTGCACTTAAAATCAAACAGCCTTGTAGCACGTCGCCAGTCTCAGACTGACAATCTGAGATGAGCAATGCACATGCAGAAAAATGAGGTGTTAATAGGTGGCTTTTACATTCCAAAAAATATTAGCCATACGCAAGTAAAATAAAGATGCTGAATACAATCCATGTCCGGTGGTTACAATGTGATAAGTCGCACACAGCCCCATGCATCTTGGTGGAGTCAATACACACAGAACTAGGCGTATGGTGGTCAGGGAAGCTTCAAAGCAATCATACTTCGAATAATGAGATTTAACGGATCAGAAAATTAACTTACTGGTCGCCACATAAGAACTGGAGTCATCATCTTCGTGGTGGTGGGGCTGGGAATGTGATGATGGAGAGGATGACCGCCAAACAGTATCATCCTGGATATCTGGATAAAGCCTGTTTCGTCTTGTCGTCGTCGTGGTTGTGTATGAATGGTTTCTATCACGGGATCCGAAGAAGTAGCCTCCAAGGAACCCAGCTCCGGCCGCTAAACCGTTGGACAACCAAGAACCGGAAGACTCTGTGGTGTACTGAGGTCTACAGAACTGAGAGTCGGAGGAACAACCGGTAGAGGGAGCACGCCAACCATATTTCGCACGTGTAGTAGGCACAGAACGCTGTCTTGCTGAGTGATCCGCAAACGGTGGGAAGCCTTCAAACAACGAGAAGACAACAGTAGTAACAAACTCAGAAAAACGATGATGACAGATGGTGATGGTTTAAGACATGTTGGAGGAAGAATTAGAACATGTGATGGCATACACAGCAAGCACCCGCTGACAAATGTGGTTAAGGGCTAGATGCTAAAATCGTTCGCAACTGAAAGTAGCAAACAAAATATGTGGAAATCCTTCTCGGGATATCGTAGACGGGGTCAACCAAAAGTTTTCTTTTTGAGGGAGTAGCCTCGATGGGGATAACTCAACTCATTGCACCGACCATACACACGACAATGACAGGCAGCACAGTTCATTATTTTTTTAGAGCACTGTTACGACTACCTAAGCAGTATATCTCTCTGTGAATATTGTGCAATCAGTACTATATTTATAGACTATTTCCAAAGGGTTCAAGTTCTTGTAGATGACAAGTAAGCCATTCATTTGTTTACTGCACTCCGTTCGATCGAATAATGAGTTCGCTTATAGAAGCATCCCACTCATTCTCCACAAGTATTTTGGAGAACCACCTGAACACCTGTTCATTTATGTCCTGAAGCATGTAGCAGCTTTGGATAATTAGCTTTATCCCAGATGCATCACCTCTGATCCGGGGTATTTCAACCTCACCATCTTGTTCATAGTATTTAAGACGTCCTACTGACAACGTACTGATGGGCAAGCTTGCTCAGTATTTGTCCTGATGTGCTCATTCTGGAAATCAAGACAGTTTGGAGAACAGATATGTCTTCGGCGTCCCCCCACCATATTAATCTCATTCAGCATGCCATCTTCAGTGCGCTCAAAGTTTCATAGTGTGAGTGAATAGCCCAAGTATCTCAGCTTCAAGGTCATAATTAAAGTATCTACCGAAGTGCAACAGGCGCAATTGAGGTTGGGCGATGTGTCAAGATTACCGATAGTTTGTCAGGTGAGAGTTACGAACTACATCGAACATATGAAATTATTATGACTCGCGTGGTCAACGAAAACTACAAGTAGCTAGCGCATGAATGTTCGATATGCGAAGCGTGACCACGTAGAGTAAAACGTAAGGTTGCCCAAAATTTCGAAAAAACACATAGGACCTTGATTTTCTGCCGAATGTATTTACCGCCAAACTAAAGATAACATGGCAGACCAGCGTTTGCGTTCATATAAACTTTGATTGGCTTTGAAGAGTTCAATGTTAATTAACGCAATAAAAGTGGAATGGGCTTATCAGAGGGCAAAGGAGGAAATTCCGCTAAAATTGAGCTACTGTAAGTAATGCGGCGAAAACAGCGACGTGGAATGCATAAAATACTTTTCGAACGGGTCTTGAAAAACAAACCATTTTTGGAGAAGACATACTTTCACTATTAGTACCGTGGCGATTTAATAAGACGAAAATCAAGCGACGTCTGGAATTCATCATTTACGAGGAATACATATTTCAGTCGGTCCCTTTTGAGAAGAAGTAGTAAACTTCAGTTTAGTCTTCGTTAGAACTTGTCAGTAGGGCATATACATTGGACAATCACAACCTGAACTTCGACTCACATTCACATAAGGCAATCATGTTGGTTATCGTTTCAACGATCTCACATCAGTCAATACAAAACAATTGTGTCTCAATACTCAGACTGTCCAACCGACTCCAGAGAGGATACAGTAACCATACTATTAGATCCAATCGATAGCCCCACGACTAGAACATTCTGTCCAGTTGAATCTGATATTCCTCACAAGCGATTATGGCTAGGCGTTTATACATGGTCTAAACGTAAACAGAACACGACGGCCAGGGGAATAAAGAACACTCAAGAGCAATATAACTTTCTGTAATGTGACTCAACCATTTAGCTCGTAATTTCGTAGACGTATGTAAACATAACTGACTTCAAGTAGGTCCGATTTATACTATCCGTGTGAAGGTCATACGATTAAAGAACAACAAATCAATGAACACGACCAGACATGCAAAAACAGTTTAACAGACACTGCAGATCAAAAGACACATACGTCCACGTGTGGCTTCCTCATAATTTGGCGGGTCGTCCGTTGGATAGGGAGCGCTCGGAGGAGCCGGTTCAGCACTGCGTTCAAACCCAATCGGTGTTGGATACCTGTACGAGAATATGGAAAGACGCAACAGTTAGTAAGCGGTCACCGGAATGTGAAGCAAGCACCAGGCCTCATCGAGGTGATTAAGTCAGAGATGGACATAAACACACCGGAAAGTGGAGAGCGTGGACGACATGAGATTAGAACCAACATACAAGCTATGAGACTGTAATGTCATGAAAGGAAGAATTGAAAAACTGGCAGCAACATATTAAGTCAGATTTAAGAGCCTAGTACAATGAAGAGCCCACAGTTCCTCAACGATGTTTACACTGAAAAGAAGTGTTCGATGAAAGTTTCATTTTGACTAGAGATCCTCACTAGTACTAACGCTACTCAGATGGGCCAACTGAATCGCGGACGCCCAGAGATGCACAGTGTGTATTCGAATGGTAAGCCACTTGACTCATAGTAGACAAACAAGTAATACGAACAGAAAACCTCAACGGTTAAATTGTCTGAGTGCCATCCACCGTTCTGTCAGATCGCACACCGATTAAAGGAGAGCCAGTATCTGCTAACACCGCAGGAAAGTTCTTCAGAGCCGGATTTTCTACCAGGATGAAGCACCACTACTGTGGAATCGCTGACCACATTCGTGGTTACTTGTGGGTTCCGGTTGTGGAGGATATCGGACGTGGTGAAGAAGCTCACTCAACAATCTACGTGCGTTCGTGTTTCCCCAAAGTGGTTTTTTTCTACTAACGGGTCGACCAATCCACACCCATTTCACCATCCGTAAATTACAGCAGATTTTCAAACTACCTGCACCTAGATACTTATCGGAAAAACATACAATGCCTATCTGTAATGAGACTGGACTGAAGCGGCTTTCCAGTTAGAGATAATTCTGGTTCAGAGTTCACACAGGAGCTGTGGCAGATGGAATTGTGGTCGACGGGGCCAACCAATCCAAGAAGGCAAGCAGGTGCAGCTTAAATGCGTATCAGATACAAACCACTGAGAGGCTAGATTCAAGATCGTGGGACGTACCGAAGAATTAGCCAATCAAAGCACAAAAACGCCTGTTGCCCTATAAAAATCGTAAATATTGTTGTTTTCTATAAAAAGAGTTCTGTTCTTCTTTCAATCGTCTAATGCCACACAGACTATTACAGTTCTGGTTTTCTCGATTCCGTAGTCTACCACGCGACATCACCATTCATAATTAATTACCGCCCTGACATTCAGATAAACATTCCAACTAACCTATTTTAAACAGAAGTACTCAACGTGAGTTATGCTTGTTGAAATTCGACATTAGTACACACCCTTATCACGAGTGGGAGGTCAACACATGCTCACTCTCACATGGGACAACTGCGTTGGCCGCCGTGTAATCGGCCACGTACTAGGTGACTGAAGTATCCAATCTAAACATCCAGCCACATTTACTCGAGAATGACGCTCAGATGATCCAATAATCTGGAGACGAGATACAGTGATTGATCCGCTACAGTAAATCCATAACCATACGTTCAGGTTGTGACACTTGAATGGTTGAATGGCGTAACGTTTGACATGAATATCTCACAGGACAGTGAATTGAATTTCAGTGCCATGTTGTAGCAAAAATACTCTTTATAGATGAGCTCCAAAAGGCGTGAAACTCGAAACAAGCAACCTTTTGTACAGGTCAGGCTAAAAGGCCTACGCAAAAAAGGAAGGTTCTAATCAAACGTGAGCAATATCCAACGCATATCAACCAAATCCCGAACACTTGATCAACAATACGTAAAACAGCCCATACAGTTTCAAGCACTTCGATTTCGATAGAACACACAATTCACAAATTCTTTGTAATTCAAATCTTGCCACCTAAATTACGTTAAGAAATAACAAAACTGTTGTATTCTGTTGTTATTGTTCCATACGAAAAGACGAGCGTTGGTAAGCCAAATAAAACAGAAGGATAATTTAACAGTTCTCAAATTCCTGAAACAAAGTGAATTCTGTGCAATGCACATCCAATGAAAGTTGAATGCAATCCCATTAACGATGTCATATGGTCTTCAGACTAGTATTACATTAACTCCTATCAAAAGTTGTAATGAGCAGCAGTTATCGGAAAGATTGAATCACCGGGGTATCAGCCACGTCAGATGGCGCAGGTGTTTCTGTTTAGGTGGTCCCTCGAAAAGACTCATATGCGATATAAATATAAACTGAACATCACTCACATTAGGTCGTAGCTTCAGGCTTCAGATCGTTTTTTCAACTAGACCTTATGAAACGAACCACCACTCAACTTTCGCTTTCTAGGCGCGTTTAATAATGCACATTCCTGACCCGACAGGAATCCGAACTCTCTTCCACGTTCCAAGGAAGCAAATGTGCCCAATACTGATAGATTTTAACAAGAGCGAAACTCGAAACTTCTTTCCAATAAAGGCAGACTGGGAAACACATCTTAACGCGGAAGTCGTTAACAAATCTGAGTGGTGTTCAAATTATATCATCCAAAGCCTAGACTGTTCATCAGTAGTGAATATAATACTTAACAAGTTTAATGAAATGTGACTTGTACTTGGCCAAGAGGCCTTCATAGATTGGTCATCGACAGGAGTTAAACGGATAGTTGTTTTGTCAATTTGTGAGGTGTTCGGGTAACCTGAGTACTACTTCACAGGCGAGTGTGACCTCCGTGCGTTTGTATAAGACATTTCGGTCATGTTTAATGCGAGGTCGACGACAGCGGCTAACACAGATACCACAAGACCACGTGGATCTGAGTTCAAAACTCCGGTCATTGTGAGGATATATACAGTTGACTAGTGCCCATAAGTCGAAACCCGAAACTACTACTTTCAAATAGCGGTAGATGTGGCAGCTCGGGTTGATGGTTTGGGTTTTTTAGTTGCTTGCCGACCTTGGCATTTAGGTTGCAAAGGTCTTATCACCAAAAGAGGTGACATCACCAACGCGTGACAATTTGAGTTTTGTGGATGATGAAGGTTGATGAATGGCCCTCTTTAGGTAGGAGGTTGGGAAAATAATTCAATCTAAAATCTGACTGCCTATTTACTGTTATCGCTGGCACCTTGGTTACACCTTGTTGCCATGACCGTTTGACCTTAGGCCTGATTGGTTACTTGTTGTTGATGTTAAATCATAAAATGGTGGATCAGGTCTTTTCTTGACCCCCCACCCAATTGGACTGGTTACTGATTGTCGGTTTTTGACGTGTTCATGTTGATCTGTTCAGTTTTGTGGTGCTACTTGGTAACTGCAACGTAAGTCTCTTTGAGTTCTTTCCCCGCACTGGTTCGTGGAGTTTGTCTGATTCGATGCGTTTGTTCATTGAAGTGGTTGACAAATACCAGGTTACCAGAAATTTTCTTGCGTGTGAGGTTTGTTTGAACGGGAACTGCTGCGGTGTCCACGTTGAATGTGTATCCAATTTAATCTTCGTGAACGAAGATCAACGAAAAGCGATCGTGGCCCTTGACGGCTAGTTTGCATTCACGTAGCCGTACAGATAGTTTTCAACAGATTTGGTTAACCTAACGCTTTTCGCAGTCATTGTATTCGCATTTGTACATCGTGTTCTTTTTATTGGTGGATTCGATTTTTTCTTCCGATTCTGACGGTAGTTTTCGTAGTTGCTCACGCATCGCCTGTTTGCAATCTAAATACCAGGCTCAGCGAAGGATCAAACACCCAACCTAATGTCTCTTTCCAAACGAGATTTATTGAAATGTCTGTCTGAAAATAAAAGCTGCGAGGAAATGTCGGTGGTCAAATTATATCAAGCAACCCCGCGAATATGATCTCAATAACAATTTATTAAGTAGATTAACGGCTAAAAGAAACAGCTGTAATTGACGATTCTTTCCAACAGCAAAATCGTCTAAATTATTGACAGTGATAATGACAGACATTAAGAAATAGTACCGAAAAACAATTCCGTTTTACATGAAACACCACAGTAGCCACGAGCGATGTTATTCTAGCCGGTGAAACAAGATTCCAACGACACCGGTAACCCAAAATGGTCATGCTAGATGAATACACGTAAGTACGAATTGAATCCTACTAAGCTGTTGAAATAACAACTCATGTAATAGATCAAAAATACGCGATCTGACCGATATCAGAATTTGTCTCAATTATCGACATGATCGAAGTACTGCTCAAAACGGAGAAACAAGGATAAAAGTGAATGGTATCGATCAATCAGGCAGAGATACACCAACACACGCGACCTTGTGACTGACAGGCTACCAAAACGTGGATAGAGAGAGTCATGAGGTAACTAAACTCGAACTCCCAATCACGCGGTTGATAGTTGGATATAAATACTAGTGGGGTAATGAATTACCAAGAAAATGCACAAAGCGCATACAATGAAGAGGTTATCGAGTAAAAGAAGAGATTGGATCGATCCACCGATATGGATTCAAGGAAAACAAACAAAAAGCTAAGCGAACGAAAATGATAACAGTCTAGAAATATACATTGTGTCTAATGAACTAGCAGCAAGAAGAGTACTGTAATTTCCAAACCACTACTTTAATTGACAAACACTACAGGGTTGCTGCACAATGTGTATCATACAAAGTTGTTCATTTAGCACATCATCAACTCAATCAGGCACATTTTTCACGTCAACTTACTCGTTAACATTACGCAGGCAGAAGAACCAAATCGCAAAAGCCAGCATAAAAAAGCCAAGCAGTGGAGCATACGACCAATAGGGAGACGAGGATTCCCATAGGGAGTAGAATAATTTCCTGAGTGGTGAAAATGGGCAAACTTAAGTAATGACTGAACGATAAAATGATGCACGGGAACAAATCAAATAGAAAAGAAATCGAAGCAGATCACAAACAAATATGCATATAACCTATTCAAACTCTTCCACACATCCCGAGACAAAATTACACGACCAGAGCACCTTTAAGTAACCTACTACCTATTGAAAAATCGATGTCGAGCATCTGTTGCAATGAAAAAACGCCATTAGAAAGCTGTGTGTGCTTATAGAAAATGAAACCTGCAGAAAATTATGCAAAGCACACGCGGTAAGACCATACAATCTCTTCATGCCGTGATCTTGTGAAGTTTTACTGCGATGTGCTGATATCACTGCGGTTAGGCACTTCCGACGAGACTGCAACACGTTGGAAATCAAGCCCTTCAACACTCGTTCAAACCGACAATTTCGTCCTTGAGCTGTAAACTTTGAATGCTTGGTGAACTAAGAGGTCCCGTAGATTTCCCATAAAACTTACATGACTCCAGGTTGATCAGTTCAAAACCTTAATTCCTATTAGTTCGGTATGTCCTCGTGATGGACGATGCTGAAAATTACAGTCCACTGTCAAACGGAAGGAGTGATGGAAAAAACAGAAAGTTTCAAAGGTGAGTATACGAGTCGGTGAATCGAATAGCACTAAATGGGGTCAGAATTGACTCACACCAAAGGCTGAGAACGCTCATCCATACGATCCACCTATTGTTGGTGCGTAGACTGAAAAACTCCGCCTCCGTCAGAAGAGCACGCCAATATTACCTCCATGCATCATACCTATCTAGATCGCGTTTCTCCTTATTGATGAAAGAAACCAAAATGTCACCGCTAGGCCTATGAAAAAAATTTCAGTTCACAACAAGTGACGCTGTATCTGCTACTGATTATGCGAAATGACACTATTCCCTAACTTACAAACTAACCACGAAGTATTGTTGTTGGTCCATGGCATAGTGATTGTACACACTTCAACTCTGAATCGTTTCTTCAATTGAAACTTCGTCGCTTGTTTCGAATTGATAAATTTATCGTCAGCATTTGCGTTGCTCACATGATGTCTATTAAGATTAACAAACAACGTGTGAGCATCTTTAGATCTCTGGAGTCTACTGGCAGTTGCTTTTGTAATTAGCTGCATTTGTCAGAATGATAACATCTTTCGGTGGTGCACTCCTGGCGAATTTTGACCACTAAGGACATATTACTTACCTTGTAAAATTACAATGCCATCAAGAAGCTTTAGGTAGACTGGGTTTTTCACAGTCCCAATTTATGCTCCTAACATGATCTACGGACCCATCTGAGTATGAGATAAATGGCGCAATTAACTCGCAAATGAATTAGAACCTAAAATGTCCCTTTTCTAAGTCGGTCAGTTCATTTCTCCTTAACATGATGTGGTCAGACAGAATGCCAAACGAAGTCACATGTGATTTCGATACACGAACATTAGTGAACGTTTAGTTCTCCAGTAATGCGGCTTTCAACCGCGATGTTGTCTAGGTGATGACGAATATCTCGCCTTCAGACCACATGACGTCTATGTGACCAACTGCGACCAACACATCAAACGGGAAATATCAGGGAAATCTAGAGGGTGGTACGTTTTCATCGCTGCTATTTCCTCAACTATGTGAATAATTCGCTTTTCTTAAAGACTATTCGAGTCAAGTTAAGCTTACAGCTTCCTGAAAGCTTTCATTCATCTGTAACGCAAGAAGACTGCCGTCGACTTCATCATCATCATCATGACAGCCATGAGCCTGACCAAAAGGTACTGTGGCTCGGGCCGCCGCTCACCTCAACAGTGACGTGGAATATCCCAAGAAGAAAACGTTGCTAAAAAGAAGACTAAGCGGAAGAACTATAAATGGTATGGATACAGATACGCCATTGACTGCGACACATCGCCATCTCGGATAGCGTCTTTAACCAGTGGTTTGAGTGATCACGACTTGCTAACAAAGAAAACATCGCTAAAAGAGAATGATCCCATAATATTGTCGCGGTGTGTAGAACAGTGAACGGTCATGAACATCAATTCTGTGGACATGGGACTCGAAGTCTGCTGTCTCCGAGGCGTGCAGTTAAGACCCCAACATAACTCAAGCACCTTTGATTATCAAGTTTGTAATGGGGCCTTTTCTGGTCGATTGTAGCTCGTGATCAGTGCTTTTAAACTAGTGGTCGTCAGGTTTAGCCCGTTATCGACATTTTCATGCAATTTACCTAACAGGTGATGATTTCATCACCAACCTAGGTTAATCCTCCATTCTGAGCTCAACCTGACAACCCAAGGAGATCCAAAGTCCAATCAACTGCTGTCATCACTGTACAGAGATTGAGCACGGGATTACAGTGGCATACGTGTGTCCACATTCAGTACACACTAAAGCGTTACGTTCCACCTAGGCTCATAGGTTTGTCAACCTACGACGCAAAGCGAAAACAGTGGGTGTGCACTCTATATGACTCCCAGTGGACAGCTTATGACACGTCAGAATTAGTTGAAATAGCCACACGAAAACGGTAGTCACGTGTTAGAAGGGGGTAAATTACGTGCGGAGAAAGTTTGTAGAAAATGAGTCAACGGTTGTTCTTCAACATTGACAATGAAAACGGTGCCAAAGTCCACAGTCAGGTTAAAGCGGGGCTCACACGACGTTCGATTTGACCATAACGTGGCTGCAAATGAGACGAAGTTGGTCTGTGCAAAACGGCTTTATAATGCTAAGTCAACGAGACAGATCAAAAAGAATGGATAAGTACAGGAACTGTAGAGAAGCGAACTTACAGAAAGTGATACTAAAACGTACAATGGGTTGCACGCGCGTCCAATAGATTAAAAAAATTATGAGATCTAAGTAATGGGCCTCACCTACGTTTACGATGTGGATACCAGCGTGCGACATCGTATGACAAACATTTTGTTGTACACATCACGATATGTCTAGAATGATGTGGTACTCAGACTAAGCGAGGCTTCCGGATGAAGAACTACATCATAGACAGCCGGTCGCAGATGACCTCGGCGAAAACACCGTCCTCAAGATTCAGGGACTGTATTGATTCGATACTGGAGAGGATGTGGCGTGTGAAAACAAGCTGACTACCTTGAGTGAAGGGCAAAAATTCCTTCTATGTCAACGACACGAAAGAGGTAGGAGTATGGATGCGAAGGATGTAACTCGTAAATCTACCCAAATGTTACAATGTTACAAAGAACCTTTCGACGGTATGACAGTAGTCGAACGAATAGTTGACATCTCAAATAATTTACACGTGTCTGAAGTTCACATCGCTCAGAGCCAAGTGGAAACTTGTGTCAGAGTCGAAGTTCAGACCTACAAAAGTCTCTACCTCGGATGACACGTAAATTCCAAACAAAACAAAACACTGACGGCGTAGTTAAACCTAATCGGAATTGGTACGAATCTCAGAGTACAGCATTGGGGAGTCAAAGTTTTCCGCATTGACCGATTTAGAGCGATTAAGTGTAAAGTACAATATACTTATTGAGAAAGATGATTGATCAGTCCGAGACAAGTTGACACGGAGTCCATATAATTGATTGCGATAGTCTCATGATAAAAATGAGCTACATCAGTCCACATATATACAGAGTCTGTCATCGGTCGGATAACGGTCGATGAAAAAGGGACACATCAACAGCAAATACACTGTTAACAGAATGGTCGATTTTTGGCATACTATTATAATCACTGCGTGCACAAAACCTTGTCCATCATAGCAATCCGGGGTTCCACTACATTTGCAGGTAATGCACAATCTGACTACACTGAAAAGATTGTGAGTCTTCAGAAGTGGTCTCCAGAGAGAATATGCGTGGTCGAGAAATTCGCAATTAGGAAAACGTACAATTTGAACAGTACACTCAATGGATGAGGAAAACTCTACAACAGCCAGACTGTTCCCAGTCAGAAACATACTCACCGCTTATTCGAATGATCCTTCGTGAACTCCAGTTCGTAGTTTAACTGAGTATGGATATATGGGGCAAAATAAAAAGAACAATCAAAGAACATTCTTAAACTTTTACACTACAAGACGAATGATACCATCGAACACAGTGGGTCATATATGGGTTAGTTACAGTCAGCTTAACAAAACCTGTGCAACGAAATGCAAAACACTTATGGATACAACAACACAGGGATCAAGTCAGAATGTAACAAGTCA